>JAVFBX010241538.1:0-10397 GCA_034783855.1 Mopalia kennerleyi | reverse complement strand
GGCTGCCAGGCTTTTATAAGGAGTCAATCTCTCAATGGTGGGCGTCAAGATCCATTCATGGATCTCTTGTTTTTTTTGCTAAGAAATTAAAACCCTACTTCTTTTTAGCTCTGATATTTAACAATTTATGTTCTGCACTATTGACATTGTTATACTGCAAATAAATTTAAAGAACAGGCTGGTGCTTGATGATGACTTCTCCACAAAAGATGACCAAATGAAGTCATTTTTAGGGGTCTTGCACTGAAATTGCCAATTGATTGCATTGCCCCATGATGAAAATCCTAAATGTGGTACAACAAGTCCCTTATTGGGACTTTATTCCCGCCATGTCATGATTTTGTATTTGTTTTCCCTGTTTCATTTTGTGCATATGGTGCATAAAAAACCCAAACCAAACCCTGATTTGCCTGTCTGGTATAATTCATTTGATGCCAGTGACTTCAAGGGTGGTTTCCATCACCCATTGATCTGGTACATCATTCAGTGAAATAGCCTTAATGAGGGAGTAAAAAAATGGGAGCTCCACTGTAAATAACTGTTATGAACGATGTTTTTACCTTTTATTATCGTTTTTCAACCAATATGGTAACTTTTTCATTCTGTGTCAATTCTTTCTATAAAGTTGACTATAATTCAATATAGTGTTCATCAAATTCCTGACAAAGACAGTATGGCCCTTAATAAAAAACAATATTTTAAAATGATTTTAAAGAATATAAATTGAATAACTATAGATGTAATTAAGATCCAACTATAAGAATATGACGTGAAAGGCCCACCATATTTGAGTTACTGAAATGGCTGTTATGTGATTATCAGAAGGATCTGAACTACATCATTTGTTTACTGGCACTTGCAGTTTCCTCAAAAGATCACACCAACACAACTAGTAGGTCTCTAAAACAGTGTTAAAAATGACAGCTTCAAAATCAAAAGCCTTAATTGACAGTCTCTCACTTTCTCTCCTTACTTTTGTCTGTTATACTTCAGTTTGTTTATGTGGCTTTATCACTGTTGGAGTACACAGCCATACAATAAGTTAAATACCTTAAAGTGCAGCTAATCAATTAACTTATGTTATTTTTAAAATAATTTTTGCCTTATTTAATTTCAGTTTCAGTCCATTATCGCCAGCAGAGAGTACAGCAAGCGAGGACACAATCCCGACCGTATCCCCACCACTATTACAGTCCGTGTTACCTCTAAGTTCTGTCATCCAATCTCAACAAATGCCGTCCACATCACAGTGTCAGTTCTTACCATCATCCACTCTGTCATCATCAGTACGCGATCTCAACCCTGACAGTGTTCTCAGCAGCTTGTCTGAAATCGCAGACATGATTTCACCGCCGATCTCCGTCAGTACATCTCAGCCAATGTTGATGCCACCGTTGTCGTCGTCGTCGCTAGGTTACCCGAGCAGTATGGGTCTCCCGCTGATGAGTCGTGCTCCGATGTTCCCAACACATCCTGTACATGCATATCCCTCCCTGTCACCAAATCTTTATCCTAGCTTCGGTAATATTCTCTTGTAATATTTAAACTGTAATGTAGGGTTGTTTGGTGGGAGATCATTGTGCCCTGATGCCCTTGGAGCTATAGTTTTCCACCGTAATTAGACATGGAACAGAGTGAAGTGGATAACTCTTCGTCATAAGTGAAATACCCATGAGTATGACATTAAGTCCCAAACAAACAAACAAACAATACATCTAAAATGAACAAAAATTCTATTTCATTGATATACAAAATTATGAATAAACAAATTATGAACACAGTATTTAGTAATTTTGACCATAATAAGAAGGAACAAAATATATAGTAAATTACAAATATTAGTATATTGATGTCCTCTGTTTTGGAGGAACAATGACTTTCTAACAGAGCATTTTAGAACATGTCACATTTTGATTGTGTTGCTGTTAGATCTTTGGAAGCACACAGCCATTATGTTCCTGAAATAGTGGCGATAATCAGTGACCATAAGGACATGGTATCAGTGAATTGACCCTAAGTCTAAAACCTTTCTAAATTTACCCATTTAGTTCTAGATTGTGGCCAGTTGAATAATTAAGCTGTAAAATTTATGTCAAATTATTTCTGTTTTAGATCACCTTGATTTAACCAGTTTGTTGAATACAGACACACGGTCAGATCCAGAGGTAAATATTTTCTCAGCACTTGTTTTTGGAGAGGTCTGCTTAACTGCAGTCTGTGTGTCGACCCTCAGGTATATGAGGGAGTCCCAAGTGGCTTCATCTCCATCTGTAAACAATATGTATACCAGGAAAACTCACCTGGCTTCTGAGATTGAGAAACATGTATTTTGCAAGGCTCCCGTTCGGACAAAGCCAAGGCAAATTATCCTGATATACCTCAAAGTTCAACATTAAACAAATTGATCGATTTTAGACCTTCAATCACTTTAAGATTGACTGGTCATTGGAGCCACTTGGTTATGGAGGTTATTTACCCATGTTCCTCTATTGAATCTCTATTGAAGATTAGCAAGGATCCTTTACTTTGCTCTATAGAGGGAGATTAACTTTCCAACATTATGACAAAACTTCAAATTTTGTGGTTGTGTTAGTGTCAATTATTGCTGGAATAAACCGCCATCATGTAAGTGAAATGCCTTTAAGCACAGCGTAAAACACCAATCAATCAATCCTTCAGATGGCTGTATAAAAAATAACAATGGAAATCTTTTGGGTAGAAAATCAGCGGCAATGTATTTTGTGACTTTATTATTATTTTCTCTGTTCCTCCAGCTTGCTGACTTGATAAACATGCCTAACCCGATGTATATGAGGAATCAGAGCCCAGCTGGGATGCCTTACTCCTACAAGAACAACGATTCACCCCCCGATGTTATATCCTTAGATTGACTATATGGTTGGAGATAGATGTGGGCGATATAGAGTATTAAAATATAAATCACTTTAAATATATTGACGGAACTGAAACTCAGAGAAAAGGTGTTTTTACTTGGAAAGAGTGTACACTATTCTGCGGTGACTGCCCTACATTTGTATCTTGGAGAGTATTATATATAAATGGTTTCTTTGAGAGAAGATGGTTCAAATGAAAAATATAACAAAATGAACCAAAAGCCAAGTGCGAAACTGGAAGATTAGTTGGGGCTATACGATATGTCCCCTAGTCCTTGTGGTATATGAGTGTGTCACTTAATACTTGTTTTTAAGAGGTTTCCTCACAATTTTCCACTATACTTAACTTAAGTAAAGCAGAGCCTGATGTGGAAAGTCTGCCATTATGTAAGTGAAATAAGCTTTAGTACAATGTTAAACTTCAAACAAATTGATTTGGCTGTCAATACATTAGTGGTTTTGTTCAAACGTGTACAGAATTGCAAGTATGTGTTTTAAGACCGTATATAGATCTGCATATCGGTACTTGTCCATATTTGGGATATTTTGTTCACATCCAAATTAAACCTGTACACATTACTGAAGAAATTGTACATCAGTCTGTAAAATTGTCATCAATTTTGATCGACATTTGAACGTCGCAGTTCAATATTCATTCAAAGAACGTTTCATAGAAGACTGAAATATTTCTTTTACAAAAATATGTGACACTGTACACATTTACAAAATACATACACAAATGTAGTTTTGTAAACAAAAGTTCTCCTGCAAGGAACAGTGTGAAGTGGACAATCCATCGTCATATAAGTAAAATACCCTTGAGTACGACGTTAAACCCCAATCAAACAAACAAAAACAAATCTCTTGCAGGTATGGCCATCTCTGTACAACAATGGTACTATATGAAAAATTGGAACTTGATATAAACTGATCATAGACTGTTTGATAAGACCGTTTAAGCTAGTTCAATACAAAACCATTGACAGGCTTCTTTGTGAGGTACATTGTACATCGTAGAACTCCATGAATACTGAACTAGGGTAATGTGGAAACATGAGAGAATGCATTAACAATGAAAGATTGACATTTAAGCGAAAAATTTGTAATTAATCCATCTGAACTGGTGCATCTTCACAATTGGATTCATGGCTAGAGATTTGTGTTTTTATTGCATTACTTGTAATTTGCTGAAAGGTCCATAATAAAAGGAGGTATGTTTATTTGTGTATTGTGCTTGACATTTTCACTTATTATGTTGGATGCCGTCTGCCCTCTAGCCTGTATCATTGGCATTGTGCTATTTGGTCAGCTGTAAACGTTTCCTTTTGTTAACACCTTTGATATCGGCAGGGCAGGAGATCTCACAAACCCAGGTGAGCCATGGGCAATCAAGCATAATGTTAATGCACCTTTATTTGATACGGTAAAAACAGACCATGTTTTTTGCTGATTTTTCAACTGGAAATGTTATGATTGGCTTTGCCATTTAAAAATTTCATATACTTGACACTTAGAGGGTGTGACACACGTCATTCGCTCAAATGGAGCCGCCATGTAAACAAAATAACACTTAGAGGACGTTGTTCTTAAAAATTGTACAGGATTGAGTTCAATGTTGTTGTTATGGGGCAGTGAGAGTTTGATTTTGTTGAGTTGATAGACTTCTGGTTTCACCGGGTCCAGTAATGGTCGCATTATAAAAAGATGTAGCATATACTAACATCTTATAGTATATGGTTGGATTTGTTTTTCTTTTAGCCTGTGGATTAACATTTTATAACCTGGTCTTAAATTGGTTAGCTTGTAATTTAATTTGTTAGGCATTCACGCAGGAGGTGGAAGATAAAGTTGTATATGTATGTTTATATGGCTGTAAATTGTTTACAGTTTTACTGTTGTTAAAACTTCTCAGGATTGACTTTGTATTGAACTCAATTGACCAAATATATAAATGCTGATATATTGAAACTGTATGCCATGCTACATATATGTTATATATATATGTATATGTATGTGTGTTTATAATGTATGTATGCCTTCATATTGAAAGTAGGTTTATCATTGCTATAGCTCTAAAAAGGTTGCTATCTTTGTTTTTTAACTATTTTATTGATTTGATTATTTTCTTTTAAGTTTGATGTTATAAAACCCCACTCAAAGAAACACTCAATCTTTAACATGGGCAGTGGGCTGGTGGGAACTTAGTGTACTCACTGTTATAAAGATAACTTAGTGTACTCACTGTTATAAAGATAACTTAGTGTATTCACTGTTATAAAGCGAAGTCCCTTAGCTAACTTAGGGATAATACCTGCAGATTTGTTCTGATGTGGTACAGTGTTAATGTAGGGAGAATTCGTAGAATTTTAATTGGTTGAATTTTTTTTACCTTTTATTTCATCGACCAATCAAAATACTGCAAATAAGGGGAATCCCCTAGTTTCCCAAGTCCTACTTTGAGTATAGGCCTTGAGCAGGGGGGGTGGGAAGGATCTTCCTGGTGCTTTCACAGCTAAAAGGCAACAAGAAGCTGATCTGTTTGTGATGTCCTTATTTAGGTGCTGTGACTGTCCTGTATTTGTCCTGCCTTGTCTTTGTTTGTTGCCAGTGGTGGTTTCCATCACCCATTGGCACGCCATCATGTGAGTGAAATAACCTTAAGTATGGCGTTAAGCCCTAAACAGACAGATGGGCCTTGATCACTGGAAGATGATAAATTTTTCAACTCCGCAAACCATTACAGATTTTATGGTCGTGTTAGTGTTAATTATTTTGATATACATCGCCAACATATAAGGAAAATACCCTTGAGCACAAAAACACAAATCAATCCATCAACCTTATTGGACCTTGATTTGCATCCTGTGCTTGCCTTATACCTTGCCTTGGAAGTCACTTTTATTATATTGTACATATATTTTTATATTAGTAAATATTTCTGTTTTTATTGTTTTGTTTTAAACGCGACTTTATGAGTAATCTGCCTTATGTTTCATTATAAAAGTTTGTTACTTTTTTCTTGTTACTTTTAAATTGCGAACCATTGGAGCAAAACTCCTGTTGCCAGTGATATCGAGGTAGGTTCCCATCACCGTTTAGGCTGGCATCTGAGGGACGTAATCCTATGAATGGCTTAAAACCCCAGTCAAATAAACAGATGTTCATTTTAGTTGAGCGTAATATTTTTTTTTAATTCTTTTCTTGTGACCTTTAACAAATAAATTGACCTATCTTTCATGAAACACATGTACCGCCTTGGGTACTGGACATAATGTAAAGTACCAGAAGATGACTGGATAAAATCCACTATGATCAATTTGATAGAAATCCTTGTTCTGTCAAATGGACCAAGAGAACAATTGTCCAAATTTATATACCCAGCATTAAGAGCCATTTAATATCAGATAGAAATAACAAGAAAACATCTGTTGCTATCAAAAAAGTAAAAAAACTTATCAGGCACACCAAGTCTTTAATCGGCCAGCGTCCAACTATTCCCAAGCATTGCCAAGTCCATTGAAATACGGACAAAGTGCTACTGCTTTCATTGCCTTTACTGTTTTGTACATCATGCACTGTTCGACAGGCAATGAGCAAAAGATCTTTCACAATTCAAAATGCCACAAAATGTCACAATTTAATAGTTCAATTCCTTCTTTTCTTTTTTTTAAATATATTAGGAGAATTTTAAATGCAAAAGTTCATAATTTTTCGCTAGTTCTTTGAAATCACAGGACAAACTATACAGTATTATGTTCTTGTACCTTGGAGCTTCCTGTATTCATTTTTTACCACATGGTACTATTGTTCATCTTAAATGCTTAATTTTATTTATAATTTATTGCTTTCCTTATTTCCTTGAGTACAAATGCATAGTAATGTGGTGTTGTGTGAGAAGAACAAAATAGGTCTCTTATTATATTATTTTTAGGCTGTACATAAATATCATACGGTTGAATTTGTCAATGATCATAACTACCAGACATGGTTGTTTGTAGTTTATCTCAGTGAACATGTAGGGTTATCTGTCATCATACATAACTTTTCTAAACTGCTCCTACACAGTTCACAAAAATTACTGAAAAGTGAATTTTGGATGATACTTGATGACTGTCATTAATGTACCAACTATGGTAAAAAAAAGCTACTTTTGCAGGATTTTTCTTGAAACATCTGGAGCAGTCTGGATTGTGCTCCCTTGTAAAAAAAATTCCTCAAGTTTGATGTTTAATCCTAGTCAAACCAATAATCTTACAAAAGCTCTCTTGCTAATGACAGTATGCTAATGACAGTATACTATAAACATAGTCATACAGCCATTAATCAGCCAGTGGTGTAGACTATTCCACAAACAGTTGCACACCTGCATTTTATGGATGTGTTAGTGTGGCGAAATATAGGTAAACTAGGTTAAAGCCGGGTGTTTCCATGATGTTTAAGTAAGGCAAAGTGAGATGTGGACAATTTGTCAACATGTAAGTGAAGTAACCTTGAGTACTACATTAAACCCCCTATCCACCAACCAAACAAACCAACAAAACCATTCAGTAATATAGCACACTCTTCCAGGGACATCCTAGCCCTCTGGGCAGTTTATTTGAATAGTAGCAATGCTGTCTTTACTTAGAACAGGAGGAAAATTAATCCTCCAACATTATGGAAACACTGCACACCCTGGTTGTGCTAGTGTTCAGTATTGTTGGAATACACCGCCGACATATAAGTGAAATACCTTTAAGCAAGGTGTTAAACACCAATCAATCAATCAGTCAATCTATTGACATCAAGCAAGGATTGCTTGCCCTCATACACTGAGTAACACAACCTTCTTAAGTCCCACATAGACAACAACCACAGATTATATAAGTAAACAGTATCCTGTCCAATTAAAATATAAAGTGATGTTCTGTTTGTATCCTTCGTTGCTGCTGAAGACCAGCAGCTAAGGGATTTATGTTAAAGGCATGATTAGGTATCGTTAATATAAGATTTGTTGCAATATGCCGTGTTATATTTGTTTTGTAATGTTTGAGCTGTATGCATGTCCCAGTCTGAGTGTGTTGTCTGTACAATGATAAATGGGACTGGTCTTTCTTGAATACATACACCTACAGCTTGTAGTGTTTGTCTTAATGGAAGTAGTAGGGTTAAATTATCAGAGCGAATTCTATGGATCGCATTAACACATGGAGACAAAATAAGTGTTTAGGACTTTGTTATCCAGGTCTTATGGTCGTTGTTCATTCAAATAATAAGTTGACTTCCATAGAAATTCCAGAGATAATTATTCAATACCTATTGTTTACCATATAATTGGCAATTTTTGTTGGTTTATCAACCAAAAGTTTTAAGGTAATATTTGCTTGTTTGGGAATAAGTTGCTACATGTAGCTATTGTCACACTTTTCAAAAAATTGTTCAGAAAAGTGAATTTTGTTCTGTGTTTGTGAAACTGAAAGTGGATGATAATTCTGACTGTATGGTTGTGAACAGTCCATCAGTCATTCTCATTAAAAACCCATACCTGTAAATATCCTGTCATAATTCCATGGTTTTATTTGAGATTGTTAATATCAATGATTCATTATATTTCTGATGTTACCACAAACGCAATAAATGTTGATTTAGGTGAGCACTTGTGTTGTCTTGATTATTTTAATATTGTCTACAATTGTACTATGCTGCAGGGCCGTGATTTAGTGGTTAACGTGTCTGCCTTGTAATCCCACTTAAATGTACCATTCTATAGAGCCTCAGTCCGCCTGTCGACAATCAGGTATATGAGCGAGTCACACGTTGTGGCTCCGGCAATTGCAGGGGTGGTTTTTACAAGGTTTCTTCTCGGTTTTCGTCTAATAATGCAATGTGCCGTGTGAAGTGGACAATCCGTCATCATGTAAGTGAAATACTCGAGGACGATGTTGAACCCCAATCAAACAAACAAACAAACAATCTTCCGTTTTTCCACGATGACAATAAACCCTAAACAAACGAGCACTTTGGTCAGCAAGAATCTGATTTGTTTTGCTTCAGTTGATTTTTTGTGCATGTTGTGATTTTCCAGCTTGTGTTACTAGTAATGTCTGGTGTGATTTCCATCACCGATTGGGGTTGTATGCTCTTATATAAGTGAACAACCTTTAGTACAGCTGTGAATTCTAAGCAAACAAGCAAACAATATACTAAGATGCCAAAAGTGTTTTGTTATCACATGTTTGTCAAGTAAGTGAGAAGCCCACTCCAATTGATTCTCCACCTGCAAATAGCATTCAGGTTTGTGAGTTGATCATCTGCACCTGTAGGACTGTCGCAGGGCTGAGTGATGGGATTGGCACAGCACAACCTTCACTCGTTGGGCTGGCACACCGTCCTATGAGTACATACATGCATACCTATTTTAATTGTTGCTACTGCATTAATATGAGTGAAATAATCTTGAGCACAGCGCAAAATCCCACACAAACACACTTTGTTTACAAGATAAGTTTACCTTGTTTTGGCTTTCGTTTAGAAGGGAGCCTCTCAAAGCTTTAGGCATTCAAGACACCAATCAGTTTTTGTATTGCTTCTTGTGATTGTCTTATGTTGTCTTTGTTTGTTGACAATGACTCTCAGGGTAGTGGTCTACTGTCTTATGTTGTCTTTGTTTGTTGACAATGACTCTCAGGGTAGTGGTCTACTGTCTTATGTTGTCTTATGTTGTCTCATGTTTTATCGCCTTTGGAGGCAAGGTAAGAAAGGAAGAGGCTTAATGCAACGATCTTCTTTTCCGCCTTGCCTCGGGGAGATGGGGTCAAAGTACATGCTTGTTAATTGTCCAAGTATAAAGAAATATTATTTGTGAAATAAATTTGTTGCAATATGTTTAAAAATATTTAATGATACCCTTCAATACTTTCTTATTACACCATACGGATAAGGTATGGTTCAGTAGCCACACGTCGCCTGGTGTTGTGAAAATCGTTGTGGGTTTTTTTTCTGCTTTATTTTCTCTTTCATTCTCTTTTCCACGACTCCTTTAGCAGCTTTAATTAACCAATATTTCAAAATCCCGGAAATCGTTTCTACAGACAGAGAAAGAAAAAACAACACGTCAATGGCTTCAAATATTCTTGTATTTACTAGGCTTCGCCTGCCACCATTACTGTTTCTCCCATCCCTGGTATATGTGCATGGCAGTGGCACATTTTTGTGAAATACCGACACAGACATACAACCAGCCTAGCATGCCACATCTTCATCATAATGCCTACATTGTTAGGTCCAGTTAAATCGATTTAAGTCCAGATTAAATCGCTAAAAGCATATAAAACATGATCTTCCCTAGGCAAGGCGGAAAAGAAGATCGTCGCATTAAGCCTCTCTTCCTTTCTTACCTTGCCTCCAAATGCGATTAAACCTGAGTTAGCTAGAGTTGACCACGGTCACTTTCGGATGACCTCTCTTTACTCTACTCAATCAGATGGGGGCTTTCTTAGAATAAGAAAGAGATGGTCTAAACAC
>JAVFBX010241527.1:0-10397 GCA_034783855.1 Mopalia kennerleyi | reverse complement strand
AGACCAATCGACGGGCTAGAGGGGGTGTTTGCGTTAGATCTCAATGTCAGCGACTATCAAACTACGGGGAGCGTTTTGAGATCTAATTTTAATTAGATTGGAAGAACACTGCCACTATCAAGTTCCAAAAAAAGAGATTTTCCCGAAAATTTGTTCTCTCAACATGGCGTACAGCAACTCATCAAAGTGGCTTCGGTTGTAAGTTTAAAGGTTTGAAGAAATAGGCCTCGGGATCATTATCTGTTCAGTAGCCGCTCCAGAAACATCTTCATATATATCGATATAATGTTATAACTTGCCACGTAACGCGTGCGTTGTTGACACATATTAATATAGAGTGAAAACAATCCTTACCAGGTGCAAACGTTGTCAGGTAGCAAACCATGCCCAGGATAAGGAGCCAGGAATAATCTGTTGGACAAAAGTCATAATCGAACTGGAGACCTTGGGGATATGATGTGGAATTACAGCGGCCAATGGCGCTTTTTTGAGTGTCTTTCTCTTTGTCCGCGACAGGCACACATGAGCCATTGCTCGCCACATTGTCCACCCAGTCATAACAGTATCCACAGGCATCGTCCTGGCTACACGGGTAACAGTTACTGAAAAGAACACACCCCTCAACTTATAGGCCTACATAAAATAACCGTTGTACAAATATAATGCAATTGCTTGGAAACAGTAGGCTATTACATGCAAAGCTCTGGACAGATTGTTTGATATCCTGAAGAAACGTATAAGCCTATAGATGTTTTTAATCGCGTGATATAGTGATGAAAAACATTGGGAAAAAAAACGATTGTATTTTACACATCAACATTTACATATCTCACTGACGATAATACAGTCTGAATTTCAGAAAGCTAGATGATTTACCGGAAGACTCACCTGTAGCCGTAACATGTTACGTTATCATCAACTCCCTCTTTCATAAAATCCAGATCAGGGGAGATAACTGATGGTAGCTGGAAACCGACGGCCAAAATCACCAGTGACAAAAACACACCTGTATGGACACGGAGTGGAATATTAATAAAATATGGCGAAGATGTTAACATTGTCTTGAAGTGTTACTTGATGAAATGATTTAATAGACAAGATAAAACTGTTGGACTTTCTCTCTTTTTCTCAATTCCTATTTGGACATATGCCGACCGCGACCTATGATTTGAAGCCCTTGATATGAAATTCAATGAGATACGTATTCGCATCTACACCCACGACCGTTCGTTGTACCATTTAGATTAATACATGTTCAGCATTTACTAGATGGTTGTTTGTGCTTATGAATAGATTAGTCGTATTGATTTGATTAACGACATTAGTGAGAACGCAGTTTACATCACACATCTGTCGAAATATTAGTCTATGTGACCAAACAAAAGATTGTCTGTTTTTATCGTTTAACAACATTTACGTGCTTAATTTCAGTATAGTCATAAACATGATGTTTTGATATTGTTTTCAGCACTTGTGCTATTTCACGCCAGACCACTCACCAATGTAACTCAGAATTAGGAGAAGTTTTCTGCCAATTTTTTCCACAAAATATAACCCGACAAAGGTGAAGATGACGTTGACAGCGGAAACCAAAGATGGCAACCAAATAGCTATACTGTTGTCTGTGAACCCTGCCAAACGGACTATAGTGGCCGTGTAGTACCTGGCAAAAATATTTCAATACCTTTGTTTACACCCACCACCATCAGCAAAAAAAACCCAACAACAAACAACAAATCAATAACAATCCCGCTGTCATCCCTAAATGAGAGACCGAATCAATGCTGTATTTTTAAAGACATGCAACTAATAGAGAATCTATATGTAGGCCTACTATTTAATCTAACCCATTACATACACAACTGTTGGACAACTTGTCGGGATCTAAAAAATATCTGGGAAACTTTTAGAGAATCTCTATATGGACAACTTGTACGGTACAGGATTTATAAATCCACGCCTTGTAAAGGATACATATGGATAACTTGTATGGCTCGCTATGAAAAAATATATATCCAATTTTACCCTATGCACAACTTATACATGATAAATTGTACAGTGTCTCTACGGACAACTCATACAGTATCTGTATATGGGATTGTTCTATGTATGTGTAACTCTTAAGGATCTATATATGGGAATCTGCTCTGAATCTATATATGGACAGCTCTTTCAGGATCTCTATATGGACATGGCGTACGTACAGCATCTATTTACTCACCACTCGTACAGGGCCTCTATATGGGCAATTCTTACAGGATCTATATATGGGCAACTCTTACAAATCTCTATAAGGACAAGTCTTACAGGATCGCTATATCGGCGACTCTTTCGGGAACCATATCTGTGTAAGTCTTAAGGGATGTCATTATGGGTTGGCCTAAGTCTTACAGATTATATTTACATGGGCAACTCTCGAATATTTACTTGTTCGAGTCTCTAATATATATATATATATGGGAGACGCTTCCGGGATCTATATAGGGGCAACTTTTACTTGATCTCTGTATGGGCAACTCTTATAGGTTCTTTATCTGGTCATCTCTTTAAGATCTATCTACGGCAACTCTCATTAGATCTCTGCATGGGCAACTCTTACGGGATAGTTACATATTCGACTCTTCGATGATCTATTTATGAGCACCTCTTTCAGCATCTATATATGGGCGACTATACATGCTGAGAAAAATATGGCTTTAATGGAACCCTTCAATGTTCTACAGTCATGGCTCTGGTGGAACCCTTTATATGGTTCAGTATGGATCCCTCACATCAACTGTTCCAAGTTTTTATCCCTTTTTTTCTTATGACAAGAACCCTTTTTTTCGAAGGGTTCATACAGAACCTGTTGCATTCCGGAGGAAGAGACATCAAACAACAGGATAAAACAGAAAGAACTTTACTTCATCTTGAAGCATACAGAAAAGAGCAGGGAGAGTGACGTCTGCCCATGCGCGGTAGTTTAGCTCATACATATGCATAATGTAACATCCTCCCTTTTTTGGAGTTTAGTGTCATGTATTTTAATTATTAAAGTTAAACTGAAAGAATGACACTTCAAGAAACAACCAATATTTAACTCAAGTATTGCTGATATAGTTAACACTGAAATAAAGTTAACCACATTAAAGTCATTGTGAGACAGGATCAATTCAAATAAAACGCAAGTAAACTTTTAGCTTTATCAGAGAAGAAACACAAAGTCAGATAGTATTTGCATTATTCGCCACGCGTAATAACTGCAGTCTTTTAAAGCTAATTCACAAAGTCTTTTAGGTAGGAAGGTTTATTAACAGGTCTTCCAGATCGTGACACGGTAGGTTGGGTTGTAGATATAGGTTGTTTAGACAGAGTTTTGTCGTTGATAGATTCCGGAGATTTCCTAGGAGTGTTTACAATAGGATTTTGTCTCGATCTAGGCGTAGTAGGATTAACAGGTAAGTCAATTGTATTATGATCGGTATTTCTGACAGTCAGATCAGGTGGATTTTCATTCGATTTTCTGAGATGAGCTCTATTTCGTCGATACACACCATTAGGGGTTTCCACGCGATACGATCTTTCATCGAGTCGTTCGGTTACAACACCTTTTTGCCATTCACGTCTTCCTTTGATGTATGGACGCATTCTCACAGTCTCACCGTCGCTTAGAATGGGTAGATCATGAGCAGTTTTGTTGTAGTACGACACTTGTTTGTCTTGTTTTTTCTGTAATTTCTGCTTGCTGTTTGTCTCTGGGCCAGTGGGTTTAAGTAGATTACTGGTCATCGGGAGTAAAGTACGTGTGCGTCTATTCATTAACCGTTGAGCTGGGCTATTTCCAACGCCTTGTGTGGGGGTATTACGAAAGTCTAACAGAGCGATGTATGGGTCAGAATTCGCATCCTTGTTTTTTCGCAATAAACGTTTGGCAGACTTAACAGCAGATTCAGCTTTTCCGTTAGCTTTCTGATTTGCTGGACTAACTAATAAATGTTCAAAGTCCCATTTTTCTGAAAAATGCTGAAAGTGTGAAGAAGCGAACTGTGGTCCTGGATCGGATATTACCTGACAGGGAATTCCATATCGAGCAAAATGTGCCTTCAATTTGAGAATCACCGTACTCGTAGTTGTATCTTCTAATCGATCCATCTCCCAAAAGTTAGAGAAATAATCGACAGTTACCAGATAGTCTTTGTTGTCAAAACTGAATAGATCGACGCCGACTTTTTGCCATGGGCGGTCTGGTATATCATGTGCCATTAATGTCTCTTTGGGTTGATCACAGTCAAATTTTCTACAAGTTTCACATGTAGATATGTACTCACGAATTTCTGCAGACATTCCGGGCCAGAAGAGACATTCTCTAGCTCGGCGCAGACAACCGTCAATCCCAATATGTGAGGAATGAATAGTCCTTTTTACGTCATTTCTTAGACTGAGAGGAACAAGTACTCGCTCACCTTTAAATATCAAACCATCTTGTACGGACATCTCGTCCCTAGCGTGGTAGTAAGGGATTAATTGTGACGCTAGTTGGTCTTTCTCATCAGGCCAACCTTGTAGAATAACTTGTCGTAGAGAGCAAGTTACGTCATCAAGTTCAGTTGCTTGACGTAGACGTTTCAGTTTTTCTTCACGAATCGGAAGGAAAGATACCATGTTTACACATTCAAATTCCTTTTGACTATCGTCAGTATTTGGCAGAAAAGAACGCGACAACATATCAGCCAGATACATCTCTTTACCCTTTGTGTAGATTATAGAAATGTCATACTGCTGAGTGCGCAGTAACATACCTTGTAGGCGTTTTGGCGCATTGACCAGAGGTTTCTTTATTATAGCCTCCAGGGGTTTATGGTCACTATGTACAATCGTATGACGACCATAAGTATACTGATGAAACTTTTCGAGAGAGAACACAATTGCTAACATTTCCTTTTCGATTTGAGCGTATCTCGTCTCAGTATCAGTAAGTGCTCTGCTCGCATATGCGATAGGTTTGCCACTTTGTAGTAAGGCCGCTCCAAGCCCTTTATCACTGGCATCACATTGAATGACAAGGTCAATCTTTGGCTCGTAGAATGAGAGTAGAGGAGCTTCGGTTACCAACCGTTTGACTTCTTGAAATGCATTGTCGTGGACACTAGACCAGTTCCACAGAGTATCTTTACGAGTAAGTTGGCGGATAGGCTCAATCACAGTAGACAGTTGGGGAAGAAACTTAGCTAAGTAGTTTACCATACCGTTAAGTCGTTGGACTTCTTCGACGTTTGTCGGGGGTTTTAGTTTCGTGATGGCCTCAATCTTCTTAGGGTCAGGTTTTAGACCGTCTTGGGTTATTATGTGCCCCAGGAAGGTTATTTCCGTCTTCCGTATTTCAGATTTCTTAGGGTTAAGTTTAATACCCTTTTCACGACATCTCTGTAACAGACGTTTCAGATTGTTGTCGTGATCAATAGATGCAGTTTCAGTGTCATCACTGGAGCCATATACAATTATGTCATCAGCTACACAAATTACACCGTCTAAACCATCAAGAGCAAGAAGTAGGCGTTTTTGAAAGATTTCTGAACTAACAGAGAGGCCAAATGGAAGCCTTAGCCATCTGTATCTACCATAACCAGTTTGAAAAGTAGTCAACATACTTGAATCATAGTCCAGTGCTAAATGCCAGTAGCCAGAGGTGAGGTCTAACTTGCTAAAGAATTTAGCCTTAGATAGTTTTGGTAGAATGTCGTCAAGGACAGGAAGTTGAAATCTTTCACGTTTTAACGCAGCATTAAGTGGTTTAGGGTCTATACACAGTCTAATGTCACCTGATTTCTTAGTAGCTACCACTAGTCTACTATTCCAGTCAGTAGGCTCATCGACAGGAGTTATGACATTAAGAGCTTGAAGTCTGTTTAGCTCAGTCTTCAATTTGTTTTTGAGAGCTACGGGTACACGACCAGATGCTGAGGTCTCGGGTGTGACAGTCTCGTCAACACGTAGATGTACCTTACCAGGAAGAGTTCCTAGCTCACCAGTGAAAACATCAGAAAATTCTAGTAGAATATTATCACAGTCAGAGTTAGTACCAGTATTCAGTGAGGCTACAGAGTTAAAATTGTCATAGTTAATTGTTATGAATCCCATTTGTTCCGACGCCCTTTTACTTAAGATAGGGGTGAGGTTTTGTTTAACAACAACAAACTCAACAGAATACTTTTTTCTGTCTTTTGGGTTTCTTAACACAACACGACACTTGCCTAAGGGTGATTGGTTCGAGCCATTCCACATTTGGAGCTGTTTATCATACGGCTCAAGCTTTGTATTTGGAATATATTTCACAGGCAACACATTAACAGTTGCTCCAGAGTCAACTTGAAATTTAATTGACCGTTCACCAATCAGTAGTTCAACATGAACATCTTTACGGGTTTTCTCATTATTTTCACCTTTAGGTTTTATGTTATACACAAAGTCAGTATCACTAGAGTCAGTGTCTGGTAATAGTGAGTGTACTTTATTTTGTTTGTATTTAGTCTTGTTAGGACACTTAGGTGAGAAATGATTTTCTACTCCACAGATGTTGCAGGTTTGGCCCCAGGCCGGACATTTTTCCTTTTTCTTTTCATGACGACGACCACAAAATTTACAGTCAATTTGACCAGGAGAGGATTTTTGCCTCGAAGAGTTATTTCCCTTTGGCCGCTGTCTAGACGGCTTATAGTTGGAAACTTTATTCACTGCGTCGTCTTTAACCGTGCCTCCCATTACTTTTAACTGAGTCGCTGTGGCTTCAGTACTGCGACAAATATCGATACATTGTTTCAATGTGAGAGTCCCTTGTTGCAGCAGTCGCTTACGTGTGTGGTTGTCTGAACAGCCTTGAACCACACGATCACGTATTAGAGAATCATGTAAACAATCACAGAAGTTACATGTCTTAGCCATATAGCGTAAAGTTGTGACATAAGAGTCAATGTTTTCTGACGGATCTTGATCCCTTTGATTAAACACATACCGTTCATAGGTCTCATTAGTTTGCCCAATTATATGTTGATCAAATTTAGATAAGACAGTTTGTAAGTCATTACGATTTTCCTCATCAGTGAACTGGAATCCATTATAAATTTTGAGCGCTTCAGAACCGACACAGTGCAGGAATAAAGCAGTTTTATAATGTTCAGATTGCTCATTTAATTTGGCCACTATAGAATAGTTGTACCACATTTGTTTCCACAATTTCCACTGTTCTACAGGATGGGGATATAGATCAAGTTTACCAGGCGGAGATATCTGGGGTAGGTGCACGCCTCCCTCAGCCATGCTTTGCGTCTGTCGTTACAGCGATAAACAACAACGTGCAGGCAAAGTTTTACCTTCTTTTCGCCGACTCGGTAGCACCGATTATGTACGGCTTATACATAGTTAGGAATGAAGTTCAAACCTCTGATGCCCTTGGTCTTCAGAACAGACACAACCGCCGCTGCCACCATGTTGCATTCCGGAGGAAGAGACATCAAACAACAGGATAAAACAGAAAGAACTTTACTTCATCTTGAAGCATACAGAAAAGAGCAGGGAGAGTGACGTCTGCCCATGCGCGGTAGTTTAGCTCATACATATGCATAATGTAACACCTATTAACTCCAATTGGCCTAAACTTTTTTCCTGTATCAGTTTATATATACGCTCTCAACTTTTTGAAGACACCAAATCGTGACACAACAGTTACTTTAACAAGGACACAAAAGAGAATTTCGTCATCTCGACAGGTTATATAGAATGGCCGTGTTTTAACACATCGTGTGCATATTCATTACAAAAGAATATATCCATTTTAAAACACAGAGACATGATCTTACCTTCTTTCCATTTACAAAGAAAATCAGATCATCTGCAAAAGGAAACAGAAAATAAATAAATTACGGTCAACAGAACGTTTATAACTATGGCTTTATGCGAATACCGGTATATTGTTGCGTAATTTTCAGAGTCAGTATATGGCATTTGTAATTTCCAGCAGTTAACTTATGACAGGGGCAAATTTTGGGTTAACAATAAAATGAGAGGCCTATGTTGTTCGGATCAGATAAAGACAGCTTAACAACATATTTCAGACTCACACACTTCCATATTAAAAACTTGGATAAGTCACTTTTCTTTTTTCTTTTCTTTTTTTTCGATTTCTTTATTCTAATTTCAGCCAAAATAAAAACATTTGGACCATAGAGGAATGTTATTCACCGTGGATCAAAAATAATTTTGCATATCAGAAAAATGCTTTAACCACGGATAAAAGTTTTCAGCAGCCGAGAAAATATTAACAGGAATATTTTACACAGCAGACAAAAGTGAAGCACCGCAGAAAAGCGGAAAAAAGTATTACACCGCAGAGAAAAATGTAACCCCGCACAGAAAATTGTAACACCTCAGAGAAAAGTGTTTTACCGCAGAGAAAAGTGTTTTACCGCACAGAAAAGTGTTACACCGCAGAGAAAAGTGTTACACCGCAGAGAAAAGTGTTACGTCTCGGAGAAAAGAGTTACACAGCAGAGAAAAGTGTTACACCGCAAAGAAAAATGTTATTCCGCAGAAAAAAGTGTTATGCCGCACATAAATTGTTGAAGCGCAGACGAAAACATCTTACACAGCCTAAATCGTATTTTTTATTATTATTACAGAGTAAATGTAAACATGAGGCCATTGTAGCTACTGGTGACAACTTTTCTCTGCTGATCAAACAATTTCTCTATGGTAAATCTTGTAAGTTAACATCTAGACAAAATATTTCAAATGTGGAGAAAATGTTGCCTCCTCGTCCAAATTATTACACAGCTTAGAAAACCAAGTTGTGGTGTGCATATTTTATCCTCGGTTAAAAACGTTTCACAGGGGTTAAGGTCTTGCCAGAAAATAGTTTTGCTAATGCTGTTGTGACGAGGAATATAGATCAGAACATCACGTATGTATATGAAAAAAATTCTCTACAATTTAAAGATATATTTTTGGAACCTGGTCCTAGGCTTACAAATAAATACATTTGGTGAAGAGTCTATAATTATTTTAATTGTTTTTTATAAATTGAATTAATATCCACATTTGGGTAGTTTATTTCTCAGAACGTAAAAACTGTAACACCAAATGCATGAGTTTATGTGAAAAAGTGTGCATCAAGTAATATGCCTCAGAGCGAGAGCTTTGAGAGATCTCGCTCACCTCGGTGGACTTATTTGCCTGTCCAACTTAAGAAATCGTATAAAAACACAAATTATATCTTCCAGAAAACATTTGGTAAAATTGTATGGTGAAAAAAAATTGAAGTCCCTACAGTGAACCGTTTTCAATAGTTAAATAAGCTTCTCTGTATAATCTGCTTAAAATCTTAAACATGCATTGAAATATTGACTACTAATTCAGTCTATACATTTTTTTCACTCAGCTCGTAGTAACAGGTGCTAAGCTGAGATAACCAGGTGCACCACATCAATATGACAGATAAAACACAGTTTGGCGCTTATTAATCTGTGATCATCCCATTTATTTCCTACACATTGTCAATAAAACAATTCGCCCAAATGTAACTATTAGTAGTATGAAGTATATTATCATTTGTTTAAAACCGTCGCCGTCTTACCTCCATAACTTGCGTATAAACAGCTTGCTCATAAACCAGGACCGTTTTGAATGTAGGTCATACTCTTGGGTTTAATTAAAATACCTATAAATTCTGCGCTTGTCGCCAGGCAAATTACAACTGTGCCAATACGCTAAGCCTAGCTATAATGTCATCCAGCTGTAGGTCAATGCAATTCCTTTTTTAAAGATACCAGAGTACCCCTCAATAAAACAAACAAACAAATGAGAGATACTTACAAATTTAATCATTCCGCTAAAATCAAGAAATTGTTCTATTATATGTTGAGAGTCTGCGTTTAAAAGGTAGACGGCACTTGAGGGTTACAAAATTATATATTATACGTAAAATAACAGACAAACCTAAAGCGGTATTTTCACGCTTGGTTGAGTATCTTTTTTCTGACAGCCTGACTCTTCGGCTTCGTTTATTAGGATCTACAACTGTATATCTTTTGTCACAATGTAAATCCTCGCCATGTAGGCTATACTTAGTCGCTTATAAGTAGTCTGTTATATAATATAACCCACTATTCAATGATGCATGCGGTAAAGACATTTGTTCAACTCCGCTACAGGTCAGCTGGCTGGTTAGTGACGAAGTAAAGCAAGTCGACAGTCGCGTTTTGTGGTATGCTTTAGAGTCAATCAGATCTCAAAAACGCTCCCCGTGTTTTGTTTGTCGCTTATATTGAGGTCTAACGCAATCACCCCACATACAATGTCGATTGGTTTCTTAAATGGACCAATCACAGAGCTGCTTCTCAATTAAGGTTTTTAAAAGCCGAAGATTT
>JAVFBX010241516.1:0-10399 GCA_034783855.1 Mopalia kennerleyi | reverse complement strand
ATCTATTGAGTCTTATCGTTATTGCACTTCGAGAAATAAAACTTGACAAATTCAGTCTATTTTTTCCTGTAGACATTTACTAATTTTGCAACATTTTAGAAATAATAATTGGATTTTCACATCATTCATAAATATGTAATCCTGAGAATCCAAGCTTGCCAAAAATATATACATATACATGGTTCAGATTTATACTCTTCTGTATATTAGACTCAATACCGCAGGTGTTCTGAAAATCGACCAAGGTGTCCAGCAAGACCTTAAGAGACGCAACATTCAATTGGTTACTCGTGAAACTCTGTTAAAGATATTAAATTTTATTAGCACTTATGTATGTCATATTCAGTTCTTTTTGTTTCTTGTTTTGCTGTTTTCGGCCAAGGGGGTTACTGATTGGCGCTGTCTTTAAATATGAATGTATGAAGTAAATTGCAAATATGTTCACGCCACAGCGTAGCTGAAATACCACTGAATATTGCGTAAAACACTAATCGATGAATCAATAAAATCTTTTTAAGATATCCCATATCTTGGTTAGCAGATATGAATTACAGCTGTTGTCGCTCCTCATTTATTATGTTAAATGACATTCACGTTACCTCACTTACACAACTGATCGAATAAAGAACTCGTAGATTTTATAATGTTAGGTAGTTAAACGGGTAAGAGTGTATAACATGTGTGGCGAATCTCAAAGATGGGTGTTTTGCAATGTAAAAACATAGCGCACCCATGTAGTTATAACTGTTCAACGTCAATTAAGGAATAATACCAAAACGGTCGATCACAAATTTGTTTGTTGAAAGTTTATTTGAAATACTGCCATCCATATTGTTATGGCTGCAGATTAGGCTAAAAGGGATTGTTTCAAAAAAGATAAGGTTAATATTCGCAGACGTGTTTTTATCACCACTAATCGTTACTATCATATAGGCAATCCTTAAAGAAAATCCCACCCACAGTGTTTCTAGGATTGGGGGCAATCGTTTGTTAAAGGGTATGGAACGGCAACTGTGTAATTTCAGTGTCACATATCAGCTGAAGCCCTTGAAAACCAGCGCCTAGGAATTGGAATTCGCTGTACAAATACTCAGCAAGGCGATATTGACATTCCTTAGGCGCCATTGACATCCGGGCATCTCAGTATTGACTCACCCGCTCTCTCCATTTGCGTAACAGTATTGACATTGGTCCGGAGCTGTGTCTGAGTGAATGCAAATCAAACCCTGACAACCATCAAGAAACACTTAGAGTGAATTATGACTAATTTATGACGATTGCAACATTACATTGATATGTTAACCCAATGATTGCATTCCATAAGCACTAATCATAAGGTTGTAAATAATTACTCTCAAATTGGTTCGTGTTAGATTGAAGTTGGTTTATACGAATATTGGATCAATTTATGTTCGCCCTGAAAACAAGGACAGATAGAGGCCGCTCTGCGAGATAACAAAACTTTAGAGGACAATTGCGAGATAACAAAACTTTAGAGGACAATTGCGAGATAACAAAACTAGAAGACAATTCTTCCATGAATTATACATAGAGGTTCGCTAGTGTTATACCGAAAATGGCTCAGTATGAAAAGAAATTTGTTTTTAAAGATAAAGAAAACAGGACACGTGACAAGATAACGTACTCGTTGATATCCAATTATTGTTGTTGATTTTAAAATTCATTTACTGGATTCAATGTTAAATGAAATTCGACCTAGTATAGCTAGAGGATATTTCTATTAATCTTATGTGTTTCGTACCCCAGACTGTTGTAATACACAGGTCCTCGGAAGCGTATATGGCCGAAATTATAACATTGTAGTGTTGAATCGAAGTATTGTTAACGTAAGAGATACATTATTAGGGTTTGGAATAAAGCAGAAATAACTGTTTTAATGTTAAGTTGGGTAACAGGAACGTGATATGAAATTAGAAAGCGCTGAGTTTAAATTCTTGTCGAGGAGTATTGATCGACAGATAATGTGTGTTAACACTCGCCTCCCTAGGGGTTGGTTGGCGCAAATGTGAAGTTCGCTTGAAAGAACATGACAGGAAACATAAACCACGAAATATTTCTTAAAATAATTGTGATTTAACATTTATATAATCTCCTTACTTATGAGTTAATAAGAGCTTCTAGCTTTGTATGTCCTAGTCCGTAGGTACGATGTTGTCAATATGTATCCAATGTGCTTTCATGGTAAGGGTGGACAACTGGAGAGAATATGGAGCAAATAAATAGCTAACCATTGGGTATGTAGAATGCATTAAAAACATACCACATATTTCGAAATAATCTAATATCTTTTCTGACTCGAAGTAATATACATTTGTGGCTTTTTATAAATTGTTATATTCACATTGGTCCAGCTAAATTGCACTTGGTATATTAATGAATAATTCGAACTATTCTCCGAAATTACATAGAGATAACCGACGTACTTTGAAAGCATCTCCCTCTAAGTTCTGGAATGCCTTGCTTACGTCTGCCTCCACAAACATAGTGAAATACAATAAAACATGGCATATAACACAGCCGGAATCGGAACAAACGCTGTCGGATCATGGTGGGGACTTCAAATCGATATCTGCTAGTCGCCACGCAGCCGACTAGAACATGTTTCAGATAGGAAATAAATGGCGCGAGCAGTCTGCTAGAGTATAACCATTTGGGATTTACTACCAACAAGAAAAACAACCCACAGGGGCGATTTAAGCCAATCCTTTTGAAGAAGAAACTTTCAACACTTGTACCTTACCTCATTCTGCTATAAGTCATGTCAAACCACAGTGAAATTCTTCCATTTTGCCCCCCTTCAGTACCGCCAGTCAGAAATAACACTTGGGAATAAAACAGTAAAGCCCATTGAGGGTTGGCTGAACATGTCGATAACTTCTACCATGTCTACAGCAGCGCGTGCTACTATAAAATGCCTCTGATTGGTCGATAGTCACCTTTGCCCCCTGTATCTCGTGCAGTTCAGCTGCCGAACATGGATCGAATATTGGATCAATCAAGCAAGCAAATGAAATCATGCATAAGTGGAAGGGACTTTGGCTTTCATCGTACAATTTCTAGTAATTCTCCCTTATGTCAAGGGTTCTTAAGATGGCGTGGGTGAATGGCCCCCCGAATTGCCGTTCAGTCGCTCATTCCAATGGCAGATGCCAGTGTCAATCTTGACAACAGTATATCAAGTTTTGGCCACCCCAACCAGCATCTTGAAGAACAATTCGAAGGTAAAATCTGCTGCGAATAACACAACCGCTGATTACACCTTTAAATGTTTAATCACTGCTTGGATTAACCCCAGGCCTTCTGGCTGTTTGAGTATCATCAGAGCGCCAAACGACCAATTCGCACGGACAATTTAACTTAGCATCTTGAAGGCTGTTACGTGTAAACAACATTCGCCAGGCTGCAACTCGAAAGGCTATTACAAGCGGCAATCAGCCCGAAGTATTACTGCTTATTAGTATAATCATGTGGGTGTATTAGTGCAATAGTCTTCTTGTAGATGCCTTTGAATGGCAAGGTTGCACGACTGAACAAGATCATTTAGGGAAAGACAACAACACTAATTTACCATAATGCTAAATGCCACAAAGTGAATTGCATGACCCAATCCCCTAAACCAATATAACAAAGCCGATTTCACACGATGTTCTCATCAAATAAGTGCTTCTCTCTTAAATGGACTTTTCAAAGGACATCAGCTTGCGCTTATGCAATGCAAAATGCAATAATAGAAGTCAGACTGGCCAATATCAACGCTGCTTTCATTTCTTTTCTAACTATACACAGTTATAAGAAACAAAAAAATTCAATCTAATCTTGCTACAACAAAACTTAAGTTCAACAGCAGGGAAGTCTTCCCAATCACAAAACTGTTTGGCGTACCCATATGATTAACACCATTGACCGTCGTGTTCTACAGGCCAGATCCAAAATGCCGGAGTGGGAAGAGTGTGCTATGGGTTTGTTCAGAATGTTCAGAATGCAAACGGGAAAACCAACAACAACATTTCGTCGAATTCACGCCAAATCCTTTTAATTCTGACACCATGTGCATTGGAATGAAACTTTGCAAATCATACAATCAATCCAAACAAAGCTCATAGATTACGTAAGTACGACAACCATGTATCATTAGCAGGTGATTTTGTGTAATCATATCAAACGAATTCACCAGAACCAATTCAAATCCTTTCTTACATGTACATGGTCACATGTAATTCTTGGTAGTCTGGAAAGCAAGATGGACTTCATTTACGGATCAGTATAAACAAACTTAATGTGATAACACTTCATACCGATTCAATGAAGGTAATCCGATAGGACAATTTACATAATTAGTTTATTCGGCAAATTCTAGTGAATAGGACTAACAATGGGTACTAGTTGACAATAGCGCGGGAATTCGATTAGGCGTGTGGTCAAACGGCGGTCAGCCTGACTGCACCGCGACTATTCATCAAACGCGATTTGTGGAATCGCGTTATTTTCACCAATTTAGACCAGTTCTTTATTACATGGAGAAGAGCTCGATGAATCTTTATTTAGGGACCAATAGATTTGAGTCGGATCTTTATTTAGAGCTCACGAAAGACGTGTCAGAGCTTTATTTACTGGACAAAAGCTTCATTGTTTATCCTTGAAGAACCCGCCTGAACAAAAACTAGCCAACTAATCTTTATTTACAGGGAATCTTGGATTTACTTTATCTATCCCAAGCGATGTAAAAGTAGGTAATAACTATGTTAATAAGCACATTATTGAACAATAAACAAGATATGTTCATGTATGTTGCTCAGAACTACGAACAAACTTTCATTAGAGTTAAATATGCGCTTTTGAAACAAAAGTATTCACAAATTAATTTATTCCATATGCGTCCTGTGAGATCAGTTATAATGAAGACATGGTGAGAATTGAATGGATTAAAGAGAGAAGATAAGCTTCTTACTAAAATAGTATCTCATTATGAATAAAATAGTAACACATAAATATTATTCAGATTAATTTTATTTTAATAATTGTGACTTTATGATAAGTGTGGTTCGTTTTGAATTTGTAAAATTAAGTGTAAAATGAAATCAAAACATTTAATTATTGTGTCGCTAGTGTTGCCATATGTCAGAAACACGCATGAGATAACATTGTAACTTAAGGCTTCATAACAAGAATTGACGTCATACCAGAGTGAGCCTTTAACACATCTATAAATACAGGTGTTGACGTGAATATCGTCTAGCACCAATCAATGTAACAGTTGATATCTCATACGAGATTTTATTGTCAGTACCCCGTCTTATTAAAGTGGCTCCAGAGACAATTTTCACAAAGTGCCGTATGACAAGAAACTATCGTACGATCAGATTTTCTGATGTTAAACTGTAAAGGTAACTGTAATGTACGAGATTTTAATGGAGCAGGTCTGCGTCTTTTTGTGAAAGTTTCTCCTCTCCTACGTGTGGGCACAGACAACTAATCCCCACGTGGAACTGAAAGCGAAAGTCCACTTTCTAGAATCCCCCATTCCGCATTCAGTACCTTGTGATCAGGTGTTAACATTCAATGACTATTCAGTTATAGTGTCTAATTACTGAAATGAAATAATTTAGGTTAAAACACTGGTAGAAAGCCGGCTGATAACTGAAAGGTTGCCAATATGTTCTGAACAGTACTTATTGTGTATATGTGATATTAAAGGCATTTGATTCAATGGATGCTGCTTTTTCTGCGTAGATACGTGTAGTCTTGTTGAACCCCATTCTATGTCACATCCGCATCGAGAGTAGGATTTTGGCTATATGAAGATATTCCGTCACAGGCTTAGGGTATTTACCCTTCACGTTTTACATCGAACGTAGTCAATACTGATATTTATTCGTAACATATCATTCGATATCATGATCTATATCCAAAGTAATAAATGAATATATAAAGAATTAAAGTGCGAATAAAACATAAAAAAAGATTTGTAACTGCGAAAATAAACAAATCGGTTTAAGGAAAAAAAGTTCGAAGTATATATACAAATAGAACAAAGACGGCGTATTAATATTACAAAGAAAGGATTTGAATGCCCATGTCTGCGAAAAAATGCAGCCCTGTTAATATAGGCAGTGAGTCTGCTTGCCAATCCTTTTTTATGAAATAAAAATACTGTTTAAAGTAAGAAATGCGTATAATTTTTCATGTTTTTAGTTGCTAACTGATTTACTAAAAATCCAGTTATAAAACTTATGATAAGCGTTGAAAATATATTTATTCAATCGAAGACGCACTATAACACTCAACACAATTTTAACTATATATTCAACCGACTAGAAGTAAACATAAAACATAATTGAGGTATACACTCGACTATGCGTGACGCTGGGTGTTCGGCTTTGGTCACCTAAAGCATATTCAAGCATACAAGATAAAATAAAAATGACGGTTATGCTATCACCACAGTGTCTGATGAAACTAATTAAGCGGTTTGTTACAATAGACAAGGATATACAAAACCCTTGACAAATTAGCAAATAAAGCTTCGTTGCGATAACAAATGGGCTCCGCTGTTGAAATCAGAGAACGGAAAATGATATAAGACTTTATAAATTTCTTCACAACGACGACATTTTACGCAACACTTGTGGAAAGATTTAAACCCAAGATAAACCTAAAATTAGTCACGGTTGAAAGAAAGCACTCTTTTGTTAGGAACAGAATCGGCAGAAGATTCTGAAGACAATATTTTATCTTTGAAATATGAGACAATGGTTATTGAAGCTTCAACAACGACTCAGTTATTTCACACACTTGGGTGGCTTCTTCACTCATAAATCCAAACGGAAAATCACAAGCGTTAATAACTGTATTAACGCGCTGATATTTTAGGGGCTATTTTCAGTAAACCGACACTGGCCAAATATCGGCGAAGAAGTATCAAAGCTGGGATGGTTTCTAAGAAAAAACGCAGCCGAAACTTAAGTCTAAGAAGTAATATTGCAGATTATTTTGCTGTCTTAGTCTTGTCAAATTTGTCATTAATTATTGTGAGTGTTATATTTGAATTCATGTTTTACGCCCGTACTTACGGCTATTTCACTTTGACCTGGTTGCTAAGTGCGTCAATGAAATCTCCCCAGACGCCATTGGCAGTATAAACAGCGACTGTTAACATGTCAACCGTAAGCATTTTATTCTGTGTCAATATCTTCATTTAATTCTCCGTTCACTTAATAAAATACAAGCTAACTAGGTTAATTCAGGGTCGAAACGCAGGATTTTGTTTTAATCGCAATTTTATGCAGCATACATTAATCGATAAAAACATTTGAATGTTATTAAGCGAAGGGCCAAATCATTTCTGCCTACATATTATTATTTAAAGTGTTACAATCAAGTCCTCGTTGCACTAAACAGCCCCGAATTATAATATATAATTCTTTACATCAACGTTATGGAGTGGGTCGTGAAAATTGTGCGTCTAGTTTTGTTCATTATTACATTATCTGCGGGCACCAGATGTTTACGGCAGGATCAAGGTTAGTAACCGATATCCGCGAATGCGATATTTTCGCGGAAACCTCGCCAAAGTCCAGCCAGAAATGTCACCTTAGCGCGTAATTGGCCTGCTTAACTAGGCCAGTTGGGAAATCTAGTATGTTGCCAACTCGAATAACATCACGGCGGACGGCTGACCAGATGATGCCGAGTTGGGGTGACCAACAAACGCTGGGAGACCGTTGGGTAAGGGACGGCCACCGAAAAGCCTGGCACAGTTTCCACAAGCCACTCACCAGTCTTTAAATGACCTACCATCCATTATCAAATTTGCCAAATTGCCGTCGGTAGAAAATTACGTTACGCTACAAGAGCTGTTCGATTTGGTTATCGGTACTGTCGATCAAAAATGAAGCCGACAATTCAAGCATGGCCCCGTACATATACCACAAACGCTTCCTAGACAGAGCAGGTTCAGAAACCTCCCTTCTATGACACTCCTGATAGAGACCCAAAACCTAATCTATTCCAAATATGCTTTGAAGGTTTAAGGGAAGAAACGGTCCTTTGGTGATTTTACGTGTTCAATAAATTGGCAAATCGTTCGATACAAATAGAAGTTATTTCATGGTCTGAGAATAATATGTTTTTGGTTGGACAAGTCATTCTACATATGTGGGCTCTGTCCGCAAAAAGACGAGGCATATTTAATGCCTTCGTTGGGAAGAGTATTTCACTTTTCGGTGTTGTGAAACTGATAAATCTTTGCCGCGAGCCGTATATAATAATTAAGGAGAATGAAAGAAACAGTATATATGTTTAAAAACTATCCGATATCACACTAAATGTACTCAAAATATATAGTATTATGTTAGGATTGGGCGTTTGGATTGGACCATTTCGTAAACAAGTCCTGCGGGGATAAACAATTAAGAAATAGTTCTCGAGAAAGAGAAATCACACTAGCCAAGTTAAGGTAGGCGGTCAAACAGATATACGTTTATCTACAATTATACAATAGATCACTATTATTTTAGGAGTGGCGTGTTGCGGTGATTCGGTGCAGTGTACTGTGAAGTGAAGAGACACGACATCTTCTATTTTAATCCACATTGAATTTAGACAACCTGAAACCCGACTGAGGCCTTGGGGACTTCATGAGCAATATATAATGTAAACCCATAACAACCAATTGTAACCAGGAACAGACGCCGACATTATCTGTTGTTGTCTACAATTTTAGGTCAAATATTATCAAAATATTTGTCCAGTCCTTATATATTCACCTTCACTCTAATCGAAATATAAACCAAAAGAGTGTTTATTTGCAATACCAAAATAGTGTTTAATTTAATTTTCACGAAATACTCTTGTCCCATAACTTTTTTATTCTTAGTTAATTATAATTGTTTGTAATTATTTATGTTTAAAATCAACTGAAATATTAATTGTATATTTTAGAACATAATTTATATTTTCCTTGATGTTTTTTAGCACTTTGTTTATCATCGTTGTGACTTTTTGGAGAGATACTCATGTAAATCAGCCTTTAAAATGAGATGCTATAATGACTATAAAAAGCCTACGTTTTTTGCGACGGATCAATTATACCAAGGAGAAAAAAGTGTGCTAAGAGATTTTGTCTAATCAGATGTGTCTAAACGTGCCAGTAAAACACCCCAGCTTATACACATAACAGTCATGATGTGTGTCCAACATTATCCAAGCCTATCAGAGAGAACCCAATGCGGCTGAACTTAGCAGACACTTAGCAGGAGAATCGACTTTATAGTGATAGTACTGCGATCGTTTATGTAAATGTTTCTTGCTCGATTGGACTAAAATCGGCAGTGATATCCCAAAATTGTGATTGCTACACCCGGATTCCGCCACAGGGTCACAGAAAAGTGGTGCAAATAGCCATATACATAATCCTTATTTCCCAACGTGAATCCTGTTATTGCCGCGGAGATAAGATATGATACCGCATGGCATTATTATGGTAAAATAGATGTTAAATTAACCTGCTGTAGTGGTGACGTGGCGAGAGAAGGTGGGATAAAGGCTTTGGTGGAGAAACCGCCACACGATATATTAAAGCTTACGGTATATATTGTAAAACACCATTTTTATTTCAATATTTTGTTGAAACATTTCTGGTCCTCGATAGAGAACGAAAAACATACGTTATACAATAACCGCCTGTTCATACCACTCATTCGATGGCGATTTAAAACTAAAGAATGCACATACAGCCTAATGTTGAATTGGCACAGCTGCGCGATATAGAAGACGACACTAGTTTAAGTCAGTCTGAATATACGCTGGAGAAGAAAGCGTGTTGCAGTGATTAGCTATATGAATTTGTGCTATGTTTTCTTGGTTGATTGGAGTTTTACGCATGTTCAGGAGTACTCTGCGTATCCCATGATAAGTCCGAAAAATGAATTGAGATTAATTAATGTTTTACGCCGCGCTTGTTTTCAGTTGTGGTATTACCAAATTTGGTGTGTTATTTTTTTATGTATTCCGTCAATCCCTAGCACTGAAACTGTTGACAGAAAATAATGTAAGATTACACAAAATAACATCCTCTACTGGTTTTATATTTGAAATAGATTATCTTGAAATTCCACCGATATGGTGTTGTGAGCAGTAAAAAGGGGAAGCAACTCTGAAAAAGGGTACTTTGAAGCCTTGCTGATATACGATCTCAAAATAAAGAACATTGAAGAGTCAAAATATTCATTTCAAAGTATCAATTGCCCCGTGGGGGGTGCGGGTTGGCCAGTCCTGTAGAATACTCTCCCGGCTTTCTCAGTCTATCATAAGAAGCGAGAAAAGAGGGGCTTTCTGTTACCCTGGTGTTCTCAGAGCTAAATGGGAACAGGAAGCTGAT
>JAVFBX010241505.1:0-10399 GCA_034783855.1 Mopalia kennerleyi | reverse complement strand
GTTCATGATGTGAAGAGCTTTCCGGCGACACGAGTCTCGAATATCCTCGATAAACCTGAGTAAAATACAGAACATGAAAAAACGAGCGTGCTTTTCCGCGCAATTCCATTCCGTATGGTAAGAATAAGTAAGAGAGTTGATCTATTTTGGGATACCTCTAAAAAAAATCATTACAAACATTATAGATTCTAACCTTCTGTGTCTTGTTCCGTCCGCCGAACTGTTATGCACAAACTTACGAGAGAGATTAGCGATACAGCGTCAACCAGTATAACCGAGTTCAGACAAAACACCGTATTGGTTATAATCATATATATCTCAAACAACACATAGACTGTAAGGTATTTTGCAAAACATTTCAACGGTTCCTATAATGATATTCTACGCGTGTTTAAATGTACCGGATAACTTTGTTATTCTTTTTCAATATTCTAATGACGACCTTTAACACCTGTTAAAATACTCCAGATGATGACGTTTTACTCAGTGATCCGATACCCCAAATGCTGACATTTTACTCAACACTTTCATAACCCAGTTCCACTCAACATCTCCATACTTATACGTATACATGTATTTACAGGAAAGGACATTTTTACTCACGTTTTCATACGCCTGATGAAGACACATTAACTCAGCGCTAAATTACTCCTGATGATGGCGTTTACTCAATGTTTCAATACGGAAGATGACGTTGGACCCAAATCTGCAATACTCCTGATGGTGACATCCCTGATGACAGCGATTCACTCAGCAATAAATACTGAAGATGAATTTTGTCTCAAAGCTAAATTACTCCTGATGATGTCGCTTTACTCAATTCTTCATGTAAAAAACCCTGAGGATAGTGTTTGATTTAACGTTACAATATGCCTGATGGTGGCGTTTTACTGAACGCTCCTGACGATGGCATTTTACCTAACGCTTTTAAATTCAAGATAACGCTTGAATCAACTGACGTCGATAGTTCTGATGATGATCTTATTTTGAGAAATAAAAAGTATCTGTGTTTGGAACGAACTACGTGCGTATGTCAAATATTTAAGCATTATTCAAACAGTGTTTATTAAGTACATGTAGACATAAGGAATACAAGGGCGTATGAATAAAATCATTTTGCCGATGACTACTCTTAATTTGGGTTTTAATGTATTTGTACAATAGCTTTGGAAACATTATTGATTTTATTCTCGTTGAATGACATTTCTAATGGTCAGAAAGGCAGACGTTACTTGAAGCTGGACAGTGTTAATGTTTACATTGTGCTTCCGGGTATAACCATGTTATTTCTTATGTTTATGTGTACTGATGTGTAGGTATGCATACGTAGATATACAATTTTTTGTGAATATGTGAAGGTGTGTGAATACATATAATATGTCTGTATATAAATATAAAATAAAAAAAGTTCTATATTGTTGTTGGCTTATTTTTTTATTTACATCCTTATACCTTGTAAATAATATTGCTTTCGGCCAAACAGGCACAGTGGATCATTTTTCATATCTAAGTGGAGAGGGCATGTATTAATTCATACACGGCTCACTCGGTGACATCTTGGCGTCTTAAATGGTTGTAAACCGAACTTGTCTGTTCATCAAATCTCTATTCATTTTCTTATTATTTTGTCTCACTATTATTTTATTGATTCATTTTCTTAATTTTCACCAATTGATAAAAAAAAGCAAGGCAAGTGAGGCCATCAACACTTCTTTGTGAAACATGTACGTGTAATTGTCATCTTCCTTTCTGTTGCCTTGGTGCACAATTATATGAAATAACCTTAATAACGGCGATACACTGTAATCAAACAAACACACGACAACTCCTTGTGTTCCACCTATCAGTTTCGTATAATACACAAACAGTACTGTAACCACGAAAAAAATCAAACTAATTTTTATCTCTATATTTCGGTACTTTATTCGACAACTCATTCTATATTTACTCTAACCTGGTAATTTGTTCCTCATTGGGATTATCCCAAACAACGTTATCATATCCAAGCGTGAATCTTACAAATGAGTAATACATGATTTCTAGACTCTTCCTGTCCAGACAATATTTAAACCCAGAAAATATAGACGACCTATTCGCCGAACTCACTTTAACAGTATCTATGTTTTCATGCCGTGGGCCGTCCTGTAGACAGGTAACACCTTGATGATTTTGTAAGGGTTGTATGCTTGCTGAATTCCATGTTGGATGCATTCTCGTGCTTTGAAACAATAACAGCAACCCTCTTAGCAGCATTAAATCGAGTAAACCGGCCTTTTAAGACCAAAGTTGGACTTGCCGAAGGCCCTGGGGAAAACGCTGCTGTGTATTGGGAGTATGCAAATCGTTCAGTAACACAAAATGACGCGTGTCATCGGTAACAGGCTTAACGATATGTATAACACTGTCTAGCATGTCATTGAAGTTCACTAAGATTAACAGAGGTTCAAAAACAGAACCCTGGCGAACCCCTGCGTGCAATATCCGCAAAGCAAATTGCTGACCATGGTCACTTATTCAGCTTCTTTGAGATATGTAGTAACTTTAATACGTTGTTATGTTTGTATATTGTATTATATCCAGCTGTTTGATTGCATCGTTAACTTTTTAAATTGTGCGCGTACAGACATATAGTAAATGTGTTATGTAACCTTATCCAATAATTATCATTTGAGTTTATAACTATCTTTGAGAGGCATATAGAAGCAGGGATAGTAACATAACAAGGTATTTTTTATGGATATACAACTTCTGAGTTTATTGACTAACCGTTTCGGAGCAGATTCTAGCACCGTTTTCAAGCGAATGACTATAATACATGGATGATGTCTATATATATAAATAGGAGCACTACAGGTGTATAAACAACGATGATTGGGTTGAGAAAACACATGCTGTTTTAAAAAAAATACAAATGAGTGCACCACAGGTGTGAAAGACAGTAATGACTGGCTTGAGATGGTAAGTATACATAAAGAGCTTGCAGTTTAACAAATACTAGTACATGATTATTATAATACAGGTAGAATATACTTCCAAAGAAAAATAAACAAAGCAGAGGCATGGTGATTATGGAATTGTGTAGACGGATAATATTGTAAGAAAACTAAAGATAAGGGGTTGGAGTTGGGTTAACCAGAAACAGCTTCTATTAGGTCATCGTATGCAGAGGGCATGTAAAAGCCCATATCCCTGTTCAATTCAGGTTTGGACCTCCGGATTTGGATGGCTTCCATGAGTTTCCGGAGTAAAATACTGGCACTTTAGGTAAATCAGCCAAATCGTTCATCAAAGACTCTGTAGACTTCTGCAGCAAACTAAGCTCCGTTCAAAACGCCCACCAACTGGTAAGCTACGATGTCGTGGACCTCTTCACAAATGTACCAACAAACGAGACATTACAAATCACCCGTCAACGAATTACAGAAGCCAAAAACACCCTTAAAACCTCCCTCAGTGTAGACAACATATATAGCACATGTATACCGTCAGATAATTAACAAGAATCAAAATAGGAACAATTCACTCACACTGTGGGTTGCTGCGGGTAAGAATACACAATAAAGACAAGGCTGGAAATGCTCTACTACTCCTCGTGGTTGCGTACTACGAGAAGCAATGAATATCACCGAAACTTGGAGAAACGTGGTTGCATGTAAAATCCGAAATTGAAGAAACAAAGTTTCAAACGAACAGTGTGGCGGCACACTTCTCTCCTAATGTCTAATAATGACATCACTTAAAATTAGCACATGAACGATATGTTCAGAAAGAATCCACAGAAAGACAAACAGTTTCAGTGATTGTGCGGATTAACAACGTGGTCTTATCTCCTTTGTAGACTTTAAGTACAACTTTTCGGATTCTGTTGTCCTCTCCAGGAATAACGTCTGTAACAATGCCCCTGGGCCACTGGTTCCGCGTGGTGTATTTCTCTCGCATGATCACCAGGTTTGACATTGGGCTGATTATGTTGCCATTTTCTTCTTGGTTGAAGGGTGTGAGATATTCGCGATGCCATCGTTTCCAGAACTCTTCAGCAAATAATTGAACACGTTTCCATTCTGATCTGTATACGCCCCGTGTATCGCATTCAGGCGTTACAGACAGGGGATCTACGTCATTCCCTGTCTTCTGAGTAAGCAGGGCGTTGGATGTTAAAGTAAAAGGACAGTCAGGATCAGATGACACTGGAACTATGGGACGGGAATTTAAAATGGCACTCACCTCTGCAATGAAGGTTATAAAAACGTCATGGGTTAGGGTTTTCACTGAAACGTCCATTAATATAGAGTTCAAATTCTGTCTGGCAAGTCCAATCATTCGCTACCAGCTCCCTACCATGTGAGAGGAATGTGGAGGATTGAAGATCCATTGTACACCATGGTTATATAGAAAATTATGTACTTTGCCATCTTCACATTGATAGTGTCGATATTTAAGTCGTCGGTGGCACCAAAGAAATCTGTTCCACGGTCAGAACGAAACTGTATGACAGGACCTCGAATTGATGTAAATCTACGTAGAGCATTTATGAATGCTGACGACCTCGATGTGGACTGACCTGGTAACAAAACATGTGAAGAGGATTGCCCAACGCTTGCTGCTGGCAGCTCCTCCCTTTGTTGACGTAAAACAACATCCCAATGTCCAATGTATCCACGTCAACGTACGTAAAAGGGGGGGGGGGGGGAGGTGCTGGAGTTAAACGGTCGCTTGGCTGATCGCCCATCTTCTGGAGTCATGTGATATTTTCTACATTAAAAGCAGCTTTGACATATGGAAGAAACCAAACCTTTACAGCCAGTGATCCATATCCCCGCGTCGCGGATGGCTCCCGCTGTAAGAAGTCGACCCTGATGTTGCACACTTTAATGAAGATTCCGGCCGATCAGGGTAGCGATGTGATTCTTGCCGGGAATGATCAGAGGGTTTTGAAATGGGGTGATGTTTTGGACATGTCAGCAGTCTTGAAGGAATCAATGTTTTTTTAAGCTGAATAGATGTGCCATGGTTTACCTTGGGTTTTGACCTGAGATGTCTTCACAATGTTATGAAGTCTTGAAACTATTTCCACCAGTCTACTACAGGATGAAAAACTAGTGAATCGATCTGATCCTAGTTGAAAGTCTAAGTTTACTTGAGTAAGCATGATGACTACTTGTATTTGTCAGACCCATTAACAGGAAACGATTCAGTTGTATCTTCCTCAGAGGTGGGAGTCTTTGGTGGACCTTGGAGCCACATACTCGACTGAAGTGAATCGACATGGATAGGTCGTGTTGCTACATCAGCTGGATTTGAGTGTGGATGTATCTCGATTGAGAAGGAATAGATGATCGTAGAATTGTGTGCTCATGTTTCGATGCAACTTTAGCCTTGCCAATAATAAATTTAACGCTATGGTTACCATCATTATCAACAGTGTCTATATAGGCAGAGGCGGCAATAACTTTCTCTGAGGAGTCAGAAAATAAGTACACTTGCTGTTCCCTTGTGTCTTGAAGTGAAACATGTGAATACATACGAGGAATCTTAATTTTGTTTAAGGCCTTTACAGAGAGCCTCCAATTATTCCATTCAGTCTGATGATGAGGCGACATGGGTTCAAACCAGTCAATTGCCTCTTTCATAAGTTGACGTAAAATTATTTTACCTTGAACAATAACTGGTGCACCAAATCCAATGGGCTCAAAGATGCTACTTATTGTTGACAGGACACCGCGACGGGTGTAAGGTTTGTCCTCGGCTGTTACGCTGGAAGTGAAGACGTCTTCCTGTAGATTGAAGACCAGTCCTAACGTTCGCTGCAAAGGCAAATCGTCCTTGTCGAAGTTAAGATCCTTCAGGTTCTTTGTGTGATCCTCTGTTTGTTAGGCCTTCAAAACAACTGCACTGTTGGACGCACCTTTATGAAGATGCAAATTGCCACCAGATTTAAGAGCCTTCTGGGTTCTTTGTAGGAGATCAAAGGCTTGATCCTCTGTAGGTAAACTGATCAGTCCGTCGTCAATATAGAATTGTTTTTCAACGAAATCGGCGATGTCGTTACCATAGACATTTTGCATTGGTTTCGCTGCTTTGTGAAGTCCGTAGGAAGCGACTGCTGGCGAGGGCTTGTTACCAAACACATGCACCCTCATTCTGTATTCTACAAGCTTTTTGTCTGGGTCATTATCTGTATACCAAAGAAACCACAGTTAATTTTTGTGTTCTTCACTCACAAGGTAACAATGAAACATGGACTGGATATCGGTTAAAATTGCTATCTTTTCCATGCGAAATGAAAGGAAAACACCTAACAGGTTATTGGTTAGATCCGGTCCCGTGAGAAGTACATCGTTTAGTGACGTATCGAACATACTTGGCAGATGAATCAAACACGCCGAGTAGCTGATCTGGTTTTTGTGGGTGATAAACTCTAAACAAGGGTAGGTAACAATGTTCTTCGTCATTGTCAAAAGGTGGAGCCAACTCTGCATGTTTGTTGTCGATTACATTGCCCATGAATTTAACAAAATGTTTTCGTTTTGTTGGGTTGCGCTTCAAACTTTGATGAAGTGACGTTGCTCTCGTCATGTCGTGTGACCTGTTACTTGGGAGTCGTTGACGTTGGTGCTTGAACGGTAAAGGAGCGATCCAGTTGCCTTCGGGGTCTTTGTGGAAATGTTGGTCCATGAAGTTAAGAAATTGTCTATCTTCGATGTCCCTGGCCCTTGAGTCTCGACACTTGTGCGCGGGTGTGTGTTCCTAACTTGTCCCTGTGCTTGCGCGGGTGCGCTGGTGTGTGCGCCTACAATTGGATCCCCAAAATGGTAGCCGAAACTGTGGTAGCCTATACGCGAAAATACGCTCGGACTGTTGGGAGATTTGGGCAACAACAAAATGGTAGCCGAAACTGTGGTAGCCCTAGAACAACAACACACCTCTACCTCGAGCATTGCTGCTGGTCCGCAACCCCAAAAATGCGCTATATGTTCTGTCTGTACAACAAAATGATAGCCGAAACTGTGACCAAAAATACGCTATTATAAGACATGGAATTAATTTAACCTGACAACACTTGTTTTTAACAGACTAAAGAACGACTAAAGACACCCGCACTCCAGACCTGCATATAAGGCAAACAAATGTCTCTTATATATTAGTATTGATTGAGATGCCAGTTTAAATTTTCATTTGACGTCATAACCACGATGAGCAGGCAGGACTTAAATTTACAATTAGGTTCACTGCAGTGAACTGACGTCACAGTTGGTATATATGATATATGGCTTAGAAAATATTGTATTTCCGTAAGGTAACAGGATTGGCAAACAGGGCTGAGACATGGTCTATATCTCCCCACAACAAGGTTCACTGCGGTGAACTGACGTCATAACACCACACATAGAGACCGTTCATGTGTTGGGGGCGCCCCTCCTCTGCTTGTCTTGTTTTGACCCTGTGAGATGCGTTGTTTTCTACCCTATTGCACCTGTTTTTTGGATGGTACAAATGCACATTTTACCCGGAACTACCGCTGGGAGCCGCCCCAGGAGGGGGGGGTTGAAGTCTGTTCACCCCCCCCCCCCTGCTGCTCACTAAGTTAGTGTTAATAATCCCTTTTACCAAAGTCTGAGCCCAGGTTACGAATGATGTGTTCCGAATGTAGTTATGCATTCTTTTCGGACCATTTGAAGTTCATTATTTTTCAAACAGAGCAAACCAAGGTACGTTTTCAAAATAAACATAGTTTCAAATGTAAAATGTAGCTGAAAAACGGGTCTATGGTCAACTTTCTAGTCTTTAAATAAATCGAAAGATTTCAGACGGTTACGGACTGCGTAGTTTTGTGTCCTGGTTTTAAACAATTACCCACAGTGGTCCTATCGCTGAGTATGTCGATAAACACCGATCAAAACCGTGAAAAAACATGTATTCACTGATTGTCTGAACAGTGAAATACCAATTAGTACCTTGTAAAAGAATCAATAATAAACCTTCATCAAAACGTTGAAAACACATCAGATTCTGTATTCAACAGCACTGTTTTCCCCTTATTTTCTGGTAATTTATGTAATTTGTTCCATAATCACATACATTTCATATCAGATTTGTTTTGACTGTGCGTTATAATAATTCGTAAATATATTTTGTTTTATTGTATCCGCCAGTGTGCCACATAATGACGTGAGTAAAATGAAGTCATGTTTTCTTTGCTTTGTGTCAGTTATGTTGATGATGAGGACCTAGGCGTGTTCCCACTGTATAATGGTAAAGCTTGCATTCTCTTATATGTACCCCGAGGTTTACGATTTGTTATCATTCTTGGTTACTGATGTGTTGTGGTCTATAAAACAATATTCACTCGATCAATGTGTATGGTAGGGGACAACAACAGACTGTCTTGTGTTCTCCCATTGGTGTGATCTTTGTCTTAGACTGTGTTCTGTGCTTCAAGGTGTGTTTGTTTGATTGGTGTTTAACGTCGTACTCAAGGGTATTTCACTTATATGACGACGGAGACAAATACAAAATGTACAAACGGATCAGCTTCCTGTTCCCCTTTAGCTCTGAGAACACCAGGGTAACAGAAAGCTCCTCTTTCCTCGCCTCTTAAGATAGATTGAGGAAGCCGGGAGAGTATTCTGCAGGACTGGCCAACCCGCTCCCCCACGGGGCGTGGAAGGGCTTGGTGGGTCCTTCCAATGTTTGCGAGTTTTAAGATGTTTGGGGACTTCTAGTGGTTGTGTCGATAGTGTCAGTTTGGGTTTTAGACATTTGTTGATACTGTTCACCACTGTGTCCTTGGGGCGCTGGATTTGGTCGTGAAGACATGTTTGATGTCGTCCAGTTCATGTTTGGGATCTCCAGAGTCGATCACTTTGTTAAGGTGTTGATACTGCTCGTGCTGTAGGGGTGGCTGAGCTGCGAGTAAATGTCATGGTCGGAGTGATTTGGTTTTCGATAAACACTCGTGCAGTTCTTGGTTGGATTTTGGGATCCCTTAGCAGCCAAGGAGACATTTTATGGAAAATTGGATCTAGTAAATACGACAACTATTATAATTTGTTTGATTGTCTACACTATTTAATTTAACCCTTTCTATTTTATTGTTATATTTTATAAGCGTTGGATAATTCGATAAATAAAGTCTCATTCCACAGCAGGTTTGCTTTGTATGTTATGTCTCACAATAACCTGCGAATATGCGATTGTTGAAATAGCAGAAATCCGTTAAAGAAAATGTAATTCTTTCTCTTAAAAACAAATTATTAGTTTAACCTGGGACCAGTGTCTACAAACTGATCGCAGCTTTAACCCAGAGTTTTTAGCGAGAGAACTATGTCATGGTAAAAAAAAAAGTCAGAATTATTTTCAAGGGAGATAATTAAGTCTGCATGGTTAATCGCACACGCATTCAAAACATGGAGGTCATCGGTGGTCGATGTATTTAACTATACTCATGACGTTTTGAGAGACATTTGTACATTTTCTTGGCGCGCTTTGAAACTATTCCAAGTGTGATATTAATAATATCAGGGTGTGTTTTTTCTATTTGTTTAACTATAGAATTTGTTCATTCTATATAGTCTGACTCTCTTGTCAATCCATACCTTTCGTATTGCAATATTTTCTGGGATAATACATACACATCTCATTTGAGGCCGCTACAAGTCTGACACAAGCGCGCAATTTGCATTATGAATTATTCCTATCGACTTGCGCTTACAGTTCCTTTATTTGCGGGTTTAAACCCTCGGTATCGGTCATAGTTAGGTTTTTAAGACCGCTATCGTCATTTTGACACCGAGTCAAAACCCGAGCCGCCGCACGCGTCGAGGGTTTGGACGAGGTGTCAAAATGAGAGGTCTTTGAAAAAAACTAATTATTACCGATATCGAGGCAAAAAAGACAGAAAAGAGCTCTCCCACGGGTCAAAAGTGGTTCTTTCTAAATTCCCCCCATGTATGCAGTAAACTGTCAACAACCAATCAGAACTAGTATGTTGCCTCCCCTGGTATCGCGTGCTGCCATAACAACGTCATTAGACTCGGCTCAGATTTAAAACAGCGAAAAACGCCGTAGAAAATTTCTTCAAAAACAATTTTTCTGATATTTTGGTGCCATAAATTATAGCGATTGTGAAGTAGACATGTTTTAAACTATATTCTCGACAACCAATTCCATATTTGTGCTGTATATTTGATAAAATTAAGAAAACAAAATTTGGAGCGGATACGCTGTTTTTGTCTTCGAGATGTATTTTAACTATTGGTATGCTAATGCAGTGTGAAGGGAGGTAGTCGGAACTGCGTTCATTGTTGTCGGTCATAGTTGTCCAATTAAGACAGCTGAGCTGTGTTCCTTGTTATGTATATTTGCACACGGCACGTAACCCGAGGATTATTTGAATTTG
>JAVFBX010241494.1:0-10399 GCA_034783855.1 Mopalia kennerleyi | reverse complement strand
TATGTATGTATGTATGTATGTATGTATGTATGTATGTATGTATGTATGTATGTATGTATGTATGTATGTATGCATGCCAAATGCTGTTCAAAACAATTTAAAAAATTATAAACTATTTTCTATTCATAGAAATAAAGCCGGTAATCTATCATAACATGTACGTTAATTTACACACTGATCCACTGAGGTATGCTGTTTGCTTTTGAAACAATATCCTTTTTTGATTTCACTCTCAGGAGAAACACTTGAGAACATTAGCTGGTATAGCTGGGCTCTCCAAGACAAACATCTTCTCAAGCCCTTTCTCTTCCCGGACAGACTTGACGGCTTCTCTCAGAGCCAGATACGCAGACAACGCCAGCAATAGAGGCGGCTCGCCGACCCCCTGAAGAAGACAACAAAGAGTGCAGTCAAATTCAATTTGTTCATATTGCTTAATAAAGATACTAACACTACATTAACTCTGACAAAATTCATGCGAAATAAGCGTAAATAGGAATTTTCTTGGTTGTTTTTATTGTGTAAGTTTGATCGATGATAGCTTTGTCATTCTTATGGCGTTCATCCAAACCAACAACAACAACCAATCTTAAACTACCCGCAACCTTGAAAAAGAGTACCCCAAAAATATTCACAGAAAAACACCCTTTAATTACAACCTGACAGTACGTTAACAAAATATGAACTAACCTTGAAAAATACTCTTAGTTCAAGACTACCCAGTCCCTAAAGAATATAGAATGAACTGTTGCTGACAAATACATGGGAGAAACACCAAAACCTCTATCCCTCAGAGTTAAACCAAACTCGGTACCAGCAATCAGCAGGACAAGAATTAGCTATATCTTAACTGTATCACTCTTATTCTGGCCATTGTCTAGCAGTTAGAGTAAATGTGTGGGAACTCGCTGAATGATTATTTAATGTTTTAATCCATACATAGTTGTTACAATAATAGTTCAACCAGCTTCATAGAGCCTAAAAAGATGCAGGGAGCAGCTTTGCGGAATCTGTTTTCAGATGTTTAGTTGCCGTCCGCCAACAAATCCAAGCGTGTCGAGTTATACACGTGCAACAACATTATAACGGGGAAATAATTAGATATGACTTAAGTTAATTTAAATAAAGGATGACGTGAAAACTAACCTTTGACGAGTAAATGGCTTTGTTATTGGTGGAGTTTTTAAGAAGAGCCACATTGAACTCAGCTGGTATATCTGAACACAGAGGCACCTTGTAAGTCAGCGGAGAGTCTGTGAGTAACCTCCCCTCATCTGTATATACTTCATTCTCCAACATGAAATGACCATATCCCTGAAAATGACACAATTAACCATAAAACACTAATACAAGGTATAAACATATATATTTTGTTGGGGGCTACCCAAAGTCCCGAGTTCGAATCCCGGTGGAGGCAAAGACGTTTTTCTCTCTGTATAATTATTCAAAATATATTTTTAATCTAGAGATAGACAATTTGTATGCCGAGATTCGAACTAAGACCTCGGAAACAAATCCTTGTATGCTGAGGTTGCAGTTCTTGGTTATTTTATCTCCACACATTTGCACTGCAACATTACACACCTTTAACAAGCTTTCTTGCTGCCGTTTACTCTCCCTAACCATCGGCTATATACAAATCATGTCTTTATACCCTCTGATAAAAGAAAGGTCGTAAGGTTTCTCGAGGAGTGCAGGAATAGGCTTTACCTTTAAACATCCAGTTTAAATCTCCTTAAACTTGTTTCTGGTCTAAATCGTCATACCGAATTGGTTACCAGCGATGTTATTTTTCAGACAACCAGTTAAATGACAGCGGCATATACCCGACATAAACTTCGGTGCAGTCTGGAATGCAACAAATGCTATGAACTACTTTACCTGTCTGCAGCGATCGACCTTCTTCTCATCATGCTCAGAAAATCAATGAGTTTTTTTTAGCAGATAAAATTTTTAAAAGTTGTATAAATAGCCGCCCCCATTAAGCGTATCTGTTGTTGAACATAAATTATATTTAAACAACAAACAAAATTAAATCCACTGTATTTGAAAAGTGTTGATATGTCATATTCAGACCACATACAAACCTGCACAAATCCTCCTTCTATTTGTCCGATATCAATGGCTGGATTCAAACTTCTTCCAACGTCCATCACAATATCAGTTCTTAACAACTGTAAGGAAAAAGTGTCACAATATGGTCACTTTCAAAATAACTGGCATACGATATCATATCTCCAGCCAGCTCTAACAAATTAAACATGTAGCCTAGTCTTAAAATGATATACCATTAGTTAACTGCTCTCGACAATTAAAAGTATTAGCAAGTCATAACTGCCGTTTATTTATTTTTTCAATTTTAGATCAACCGAAATAAATCTCAAGTACAGATCATTGGTAATGTTGGCCAATGATCTGTACTTGGTGAAGAAAGCTGGGTGCAATCTAGAACAATGTACATGTATATGGCTAATTAATTCATTCCTCTTAGCCCTACTCGACCTATATCAGAGGTTGAAAATTGATCCGCCGCTAACGTCGTCCTCTCAAAACATATAGGACTAAGGCGAAGGAATTGGTGCTATATACTGTGCTAGGTAGGCCTACAACCAAGAAAAAAAACATAACTTTCCCCTTGTTGCTGCCATATACGACACCATATCAGTCATTCTAAAATATAATCGATTCAACTTCCCGAAATACCCAAACCACCTTGTTTTCTATTTCTTTTATTTGCTGGTCTGTGGTATACGTCGCTTCAAATATTGGCTTTAATTAATGTGATAGTCTGGCATAGCGTCATACTCATTAGACTTGTCGCCCCTAAGTTAAATAGCTACACTCACATATTAATGAGCCATTTTGAAAATCCAAGAACAGGGGAGACGACTCTCGACGCACTGAAGACTGCCGAACTATTTTCACAGTTGTTTATCGTGTTAAGCTGTCAGACTTTATCAAACTACATATGCCATGGAAATAATAGGCCCCTATAAGCTACAAATAAATGATGACAATTTAAGAGATCAGTTTATTGTAACTGATGTTAAATGTAATCTTTGTTTGTTTGTTAATATCAATTTGATCAAAATTGATGGGAAAAAAATATTAGTAAAAACACAACCAGTAGACTGTTAATAGCTCAAACCGCTATTAAATTTAATTCTGGATTAGGTAATGGACGTCACTCCTTGCCAAGGCCCTATGTTAGTGATTTAATCTGCTATTATTATTGAAAATCTTGCATGGTTGTGAGCAACAGGGCACAGATGGCTATAATTGTAGAAATCATATGCACTATATAGGCCTCCTAAAGCCTACATCTTGCTAAACTTGCACATCACGAGTAATATATTTGTTTTCAATAATTAACCTCCTCAACACCACCCACAACCACCACCATGTCTTTTATTATGCAAATTAACTGTCTGTCAACATGCTTGTTGTCCGCTTCATATGTGTTACCACATTTTCCACGTTATGGATAAATTTCCACAAACGACTCGTGCATTGTACGAGTAAGGTGGTTACCGTTACTATACATGTATATGTTACTGATGTTTGACCGAATTTCTGTTCAACTTATGGCTACAGTAGCATGTATTATTGTAGTCAATTACATTTGTCAAACTATTGGATTTACTTGGTAAAATTTAAAACAGAAATATCAAAAGGAACTTTATCTGTTCAGAAACGACAATATTTATAATTAATGATTTGATGTACACGTTCGGCTATGTTTTGATTTTCTACAAACGGAGTGAGACATATTCAAAATGTAATGTTGTACATTAGTTGAGATTATTTGAAAAAATCGAGCCCTCTGGCTAAGGGCAGTTTGTTTAAAGAGTATAGCAATGCTGTCTTTACTTAGGACCGTCCAAGTTCCAACACTATGGAAACGCTTCACATCTTGGTTGTGCTAGTGTCAATAATTTTTTTAATACACCGCCGTCCTATAATTGAAAAACTCTTCAAGACGACGTAAAATACCAATTAATCAATCAACCAACAATTCCTATAAATAAACCTCTTATAGCTTTACTATACAATATACACTATACAATTTCTCGGGTGAGAAATTCAAATAGAACTTTGTTTAAACGCTAGGAAAAAAAGTACGAGTTAATTTATTGTGTCCATGGCGTAACAAAAAATCAGAGGAAAGCAGTTGTAAGTTCGAGAGGCAGGCGATAGCGGCAGATCAATTTCAAAACCTCCACCACGGATTGAGATAGGTGGGACCAGCAGTCCATTAACTAGTATTGTGAAACGCCCATATGAGTAGCGTGGCATTGTGTCCAAAATCGGCCTATTCAACTACTTGCCAGCCCTCATGTGGCGGACTGGCGAACCATCAGAAGGGGTAATTCCAGAATTGAATCTAACACTTGATCGTACAGTCAATTTGACCTGGCTCTACCTTGGGAGTAGACTCATGGGAGTTTGCTGCCAGTGGTTGGGGGTTGTCAATCACTTGCGCAGGAGGTACGTTTCATTTCGTTTCCGGGCTCTCAGAATACCCCTCTGGGATAGGCTCACCGTCAGAAATCCTGACGAAACCACTTTAAACCCGTTTTAAACCATTTTTGAATAATTATTTAACGATCATATGGTTAACCACATCTAAATATTATCAGTAATTATAATTCACGACGAAATGTAATGTCAAAATAGTTGCAATGAAAATACACACTTATATCATAATTGAACTATTTTATGATGAATGGCTGTTCGAAATGTTCGTACAAAAAGGACAATAATAAATAATACGTACGAAATAAATCACAACAAAGTAACAGATGAGATCGATCTGAGCCATGGCAACCATATAATAAAATTTCGAACAAGTCTGTGTCCTACCATGGAGGTGTTCTCCATTTTCATAATCTGCAAACAAATTTCCCAGAATTCAAGAGTGACGAATCGACCAAACTAGTTACCGACAGTTACCGATGCTTAGCGTGAGCTACCGATTCAAATCTAACCGGCGCCAAGCAGACTGTTTTGCCAACCGACTTCTCAAAACATACATTCTACGTCACCCTATCTCTTATAACATGAGCAAGGGACACAATGCTGTCTACACTACTTCTAGTTAATGGACTTCTGTTAATATATAGAAAAGAAGAAGGGTGGAGACTCTGGATCGACCCAGCTTGTACTGTGGTGAAATTTAACCGATTCAATTTCACTAATCACATATAATATTATAAATACCACCTGTCGGTGTGTGACAATAGGTCCTCTTCAAATCCTTGTAAACTGTGATGTAAGTAACCTATGGTTCTCCAATTTTGCTGGCAAACACAAAAGCTTTCATTCTTTCTTTAATTTAGCCTTTCAGCGATGTACGCAGTTAGCTGTGATTGGATAATGTTGATGCCCTAGTTTGTCAGTATCCAATCACAGCTACACGCCTGGAAAATCATGCGACCGTGGGTTGCGTAAAATCCTACGTCTGGTGAGAAATTTAAAAAAAATAAAAAAAATAAAAAAAAAAAATCTAAATTTGTTTATTATAATTTTATAAAACTCACTTCAATATTGATGTCAAACCGAAAAAAGCTGAATTTATCGCATAAAAGTTAATCCTATAGTACATAATGTTTAAGATTTTTTTCGAATCATAATCACCATTTGTAGAATCTGGTGAGAAATTTTTAACCTGAAAATTAGTGGTCACGGAAAATTTTACATTTTTTCACGGGGTGCACAGCTAACTGTGGTACAAGCTGGATCGACCCCAGAATGTCTGCCCTTTTTTTCTTTTCTATATTTATAAACGATCTCTATGAAACCAAGCCCCTGTGCAACAAACAAGGAAGTGCACAGTGGAATCTCATAAAAAAACTTCCAGTTTATTTACTTGCTGGTTTGTTTGTTTGTTTGATTGGTGTTTTACGCCGTGCTAAAGGGTATTTCACTTATTTCACTTTTATGAGGGTGGTGTATTTCAACAGCAATTCACACTAACACAACCAAGATTTGAAATGTTTATATAATGTTGGAAAGTTAATCTCCCTCCAGCATTGCTACTCTTTAAACAAACTGCCCTTAGCCATAGTGCCCTACCAATGGATATTTCACGTATATGGCAGTCTTATCCAAGCCTTACTCTGTCTTTCTTAAAGATTGTGGAAACAGAGAGCCAGGAAATTTCATAAACATGTAAACCATCCCAGCGATCATACAGGCAGTTGACAAGTGAAATTGAACCTGTGCACATTCGAAATAATCTCAAAGTTTCTTACCTGGTGAAATTTATAAAGGTCATTATTTTTTGGATAGAATTTGAGCTGTTCTAAATCCTCCTTCAGTTTGGTTAAATATTTCTCATTGTCAATAAAATCTGTCAATTCACAGCATCTAAAGGGACTATAGTGGATGGTAACAGAAGAATCTGAAAAAAAAAAACCTTCTTTATCAAGTAAGGAGAAAAAATAGTCGTATTTAGCACTCCTTCAATCGATGGGCATTTTATAAATATCATAATAATGATCACCTATGTGAGAAGTTACATATAGGTCACCAACTTACGATCTGAAAATGAAAACCAAATTTTTTTTTCCATATACATGTAAGTAATAAAAAATTGACAGTTCAAGTTTGATTTTTTTAAACATGTACAAAGGAACACCTCTTAAAAACCATCTCCACAATTAACGCAATTACCGGCTCCACATCGTGTGACTCACTCAATATACCTGATGGTGGAGTGACAGACAGACTCGATCCTGTGAACAGCATATGATCGAAGCAGGGGTTTAGCCAGAAATCAAGAGTAGGGTGTCCAAAATGGTCATTTTGCTTCACTTTTCAAATAACTGGGTGTCCAATTTCGACAGTTTACCTATCTCCTGCATGTTAAAGTTTCTTAAAATAGTGTGTCCAAATGAGCCAATTGTTCACTTCAGGGTGTCCATTTGGACGGGTGGATGGGTGTCTGCCTAAGCCCTTGGTTAGATTGATCTTTGTATGAACTCATTTTGATATGGTTAGATTGATCATGAGTATGAACTCACTTTGATATGGTTCTATCAATCATGAGTATGAACTCACATAAACATGTATTTATAAATCATGACTATGAACTCCCTTTTATACGGTAAGATTAATCTTTGTATGAACGCACTATGATATGGTTAGATTGATCATGAGTATGAACTCAGTTTCATATTGTTAGATTAATCATGAGTATGAACTAAGTTTAATATGGTTACACTGATCATGAGTATGAACTCATTTTGATATGGTTAGATGATCATGAGTATAACTCACTTTGATATGGTTAGATTGATCATGAGCATGAACTCACTTTCATATGGTTAGACTGATCATGAGTATGAACTCACTTTGATAAAGCTAGATTGATCATGAGCATGAACTCACTTTCATATGGTTAGACTGATCATGAGCATGAACTCACTTTGATAAAGCTAGATTGATCATGAGTATGAACTCACTTTGATATGGTTAGACTGATCATGAGTATGAACTCACTTTGATATGGTTAGATTGATCATGAGTATGAACTCACTTTGATAAAGCTAGATTGATCATGAGTATGAACTCACTTTGATAAAGCTAGATTGATCATGAGTATGAACTCACTTTGATATGGGTCCACATTGATTTTCTTTCTCTGCTCCATCTGTTCTTTTACATCAGATTTACGAGCACACTGGATTCCAATGTGAGGAAACCTGTAACATACAGATTAATTGTAAGTTTGATTTTATTTTACTCATGTGATCAATGGTAGACATAATTGCTAAGGGTGTAACGATACACTGTCACGCAAACATCATATCTCAATATATGACGACGGAGACAATAATAATACGTACAAACAGATCAGCTTCTTGTTTCCCTTTAGATCTGAGAACACCAGGGCAACAGAAAGCTCCTCCTCTTTTCTCGCCTCTTACCGATCGACCGAGGAAGCCGAGGAAGTATTCTGCAGGACTGGCCAACCCGCTCCCCCATTGGCCAGAAGATAATACATGTATTGCGTAACGTTGAAGGTGTTTATCCCCACATTGGTTTTGGGGAATTTTGTAGAAAGCAAAACTTGGAAGACTATCTGTCAACTTATCTCATGTTATCTTTGTACACATAATAAAATTTGGAAGTTGGGAGACTATTGTCGAATTTAATTTCAAGGTATGTTCACATTACATACATACAAAGTTTGAGGTTAATCTGTGACTTTGATTTCATGCTCGCAAGTTCACAAACATTTGTCACGGATGGGCGAACTAAAGGACAGCTGCCGAGTAGCATTTCTAAGTCCCGCCCTCTATAGTAGTGGCTAATTTGGGGATTCAGAGTTGTTTCATTTCCCAGCTATTAGTCTGAGAGTCGTTATGTTTCCCAGCTACAATATTTAAGGTCAAACAGACATACAGATGGATGGACAAACATAATTGTTTGTTTGTTTGAGTGGGGTTTAATGTCATACTCAAGGGTATTTCACTTATATGACGACGGATTGTCCACTTCACACTGTTCCTTGCCCCATTATGGTGGAAAACCAGGAGGAAACCTCGTAAAAATCACCCCCGCCATTGCTGAGGCCTCATCTTGTGACTCACTCATATACCTGGGGGTCGACAGACGGACTTGATCCCGTGAATGGTACATCGAAGTAGGCATTAGAAATGTACTCTCTAACCACTACGCCACGGCCCCGGGTCAAACATAATGACAACGAAAGAAACTGTGCTAAGAGAAGACTGTGCTAAGAGTTAGATGGACTGGTAAATAACCCTATACTCACGTTCAATTATATATTTATTACACTTACGTGATAACAGATGTATCTCGCACTTTCACATTGCATACACCTTGTGTACAATCTTTTCCAACAAGCGTATGAGGGTGGGGTTTAGCTTTAGGGGTGTCATTGGTTACACATGATACAACAACAACAGCTGGGCCTGAGTAATTATGTATCTAAAACAAAAAAATGTTAACAATGAAACATGTGAGGACAAATTATTAGAGTACATGTTGTGGAAAGGAATGGGCGGTGACCCCATCATATATATAGTCTGGATCCCTAAAATATCTGATAAAAACGTATTGAAGAAAAGAGGAGTCATAATAAATAAAGTGAATGAATGGACTAATAAGGCGATATATATCTGACTGATCCAGAGTGGGGGTAACAAATTTATTAATCACTAATTTACATATATATATATATCTGAATGTCTGGATCCATAGAATGTCTGATAAAAAAGCATTGAAGAATGTGTGTGTGGGCATAGGGGGGGGGGCTTATATGTTTTCATAGATTTGATGTAGTATCTTTGTAAAGGTAAAAATAAAAACCTTGATTGTTGGAAAGGTCTTTTTCTCTGCAGTGGAGTTCACTCCAGGAATGCTTCCAGCTGACCTGCCTTCGCAGGTGTATCTGAAGCGTAGCCCTCTTGATCGAGGCTGCTCTATTATCTCCATATATGGCTTTTCTTTCTTTGAAGGTGGTCCTCGATTTGGCTGTGTGGCCCTGACTGTTCTTCCTCTATTAGTTGTATTCACAGAAGTTGAAGGGCCTGTACCATTTACAGTTGCAGCAGTTGTCATCACTGGTTCCACAAATTGAACTGAATTATTTTGTACTACGTGCATGTTAGTCTGTAAGTCTGCTGCTGCGAGAAGACTGTTAATATCTCCAGCTGCAAAGAAAATAGCCACATCACCTTATTATCAAAAGAAAATACAAAAAGAAGTGTGGTCCACAAAGAGTGACAACATACAAAACCAGCAGTTCGGACATTGGGTGTAAACTTGAGTCTCAGGGCATCATAAGACTGGTATCTTGTTGCCCTTTCACCTGTAGCTCTGAGAGCACAAGGCCACCATAATACCCCTTCACCTGTAGCTCTGAGAGCACAAGGCCACCATAATGCCCCATACCTGCAGCTCTGAAAGCAGAAAGCCACCATAATGCCCCTTCACCTGTAGCTCTGAGAGCACAAGGCCACCATAATGCTCCTTCATTCGTAGCTCTGAGAGCACAAGGCCACCATAATGCCCCATCACCTGTAGCTCTGAGACCACAAGGCCGCCATAATGCCCCTTCACTGGTAGCTCTGAGAGCCAAAGGCCACCATAATGTCCCATCACCTGAAGTTCTGAGAGCGCAAAGCCACCATAATGCTCCTTTCAACCACTCTAAGTTTCCCCTAAATGGCATACTTTTTCCAAACATAAAGCTTATACAATTGTACAACTTATTAAAGTTTGACAGTTTGAACACCAAGAACAACAATTTTGTAAGTTATAACTTGTCAAACTGAACACATTGATTAATAATAATAATGCTTTATTTAACGAGGAGGTTCATTTAGTACAAGACCAATCTTCCTTGAGCCCCTCACACTCACACAAA
>JAVFBX010241483.1:0-10399 GCA_034783855.1 Mopalia kennerleyi | reverse complement strand
AAAAAAAAAAAAAAAAAAAAAAAAAAAAAAAAAAAAAAAAAAAAAAAAAAAAAAAAAAAAAAAAATACATACATACATACATGAATTTGAATTAAATTTTAGGTTGATACTAATAAGATACTAATGGTAGTTCTATTCTGTAATCTATCTACCTCTGACTCTGTTACTGTCATGGATTTAATTACACATTTTAGTAACCCCAGGGAAATTTAGACAGGTAGACACACAGATAGTATTGCGTAAGCTTACTTTAAGACTTTCAGCTGAACATTGTGTCAGTCCTTAGTTATACAGTGACAGGATGACACAGTGGACTTTCACAGATATGATTGTCTGCAGTATTTTTAAATCGTTCAGGTTATAAAATGTTATAAAAGGTTATAAAAATGAGCATTGTATCAATCCTTGGCTGTACAGTAGCAGAATGACACAATGGGATTTCACACCTAAAACTTGAATCGGTAAGTACTTTTTCAGTTCAACATATTCACACGCGTACAAAAGTTCAAAAAGAATACATCAGGTATTATTCAGCATGTAAATACTAGTTCACTGACCATTCACTTTTAAGTCAAGATATCCGTAATTGATTAAATAAAACGAAGTAAATTAAATTAATCCAAACAGTAACAAATTTAATGGTGTACCTTTATAGTGGATGGCTTGTATGTTTGATTAGGGTTCAGTGCCGCACTTCAGTTATTTCATAAGATATAATCCATAAATGAACTCTACAGCTGTACCCAAGGTTATCCCGTTCACAAGACGGTATGTCGACCCAATGGGCTAAGGAAACCCCCCCGACACTACTGCAGATTAATTATTATGTAGTTGACATCAATAACAGGATTGCCCACATTATTTTTAGATGTTCTTACAGGACTCCATTTTGGTTGGAAATACACATTTGTCAAACAGAATGTGATGTGCTCTTATTTAGTGTTAAGCCAATAAAGTTGGTGCATATGTGTAAGATAGAAATTTTAGATTGTTTGTTTGTTTGACTGGTGTTCAACGTCGTACTCAAGGGTATTTCACTTATATGACAACGGAGGCAAATACAAAATGTACAAACAGATCAGCTTCCTGCTTCCCCTTTAGCTCTGAGAACACCAGGGTAACAGGAAGCTCCTCTTTTATCGCCTCTTACGATAGACTGAGGAAGCCGGGAGAGTATTCTGTAGGACTGGCTAACCCGCTCCCCCACGGGGATAGTAATTTTAGAAGATATGCATGGGCATGAGTTGGTTATTAATCGGGGCATACATGAGAAAAAGCACGCTGTGAGAAAAAAATAAAATAAAAAAATAAATAGATATATAAATAAATGAAAAATGCATACATACATACATACATTACTAATACATACATATATATAAGTTCAATCCAGATTTAAGGTTAATTATAATAGGATAGGAAAGGTACTTCAATACTGTAATATATCAATCTCTGATTCTTCTTATATCAATAATTAATTTGCACAACCCCAGGCAAATTTAAACACACAGAAAGTATGGCGTAAGTTTACTTTAAGACATTTTGCTGAACATTGTGTCAATCCTTAGCTATACAGTGACATGATGACACAATGAGCTTTCACAGATAGAATTGACTCGAGTATTTTTAAATCGTTCAGATTATATCAGGAGTTAAAATACACATTTGAACAAACAACCGTTAATCACAGAGAAACTGAGGATATTGCTTTAAACATTACATCTATACTTTCAGATGAGCATTGTGTCAATCCTTGGCTGTACAGTGACAGAATGACATAATGGGCGAACAGAGTACATCAATTATTATTCAGCATGTAAATACTAGTTCACTGATCATTCACTGTTAGGTCAAGATATCCGTAATTGAATAAATATAACGACATAGCTTAAATTAGTCTATAACAAATTTGATGGTGTACCGTAGTGGATGGCTTGTATGTTTGATTTGAGTTCAGTGCCGCACTTCAGTTCTTTCTCTCATATATAGTCCATGTATAAGTTTAAAAAAGCAATTTCCAAGCCACTGGCTAAATAGAATAAGTGCAGGGCATAATACAGTCATTACATACGATTGACTTCATGTTGTCCGTTAGCTCTCAGATTACCAGGGCAACATGAAGATCGCCAACCTTCCAAAGGATTATATAGTAGTTAATGTCCATTTCATAAATTAGACCCAGAAATCTTACGTGAGCACTGAGCATACTTTCTTATCATTCGTAGAAGTTCAATTAGTCTGAACTGTGTAGTATTCTCTATAAACTTTTGGATATTTAAGCCACTCAATTGTCGTTTATAATGCACACATTTTACATACGATAATAATGTTCATTTCGGTAGATTTGTAATTCACAACATCAAATATATTAGTATCGGTCAGGTAGGATAAATTCATAGTTAGCTCTATTTACGTTTTAGCATTAGGAATGGTGATTCACGCAAATAAACAAGTTTTGTTACAGACTGTTCAGGTTTGGGCATTTCGATCAACTTTTTAACAAGCTCATACCGCCTTTGCGCTAGCACTGGTGGTAGGTCCGGGATGGCACTAAATCCATTGCCCCTAGTAAGTTTTCTAGCGGACTGTAACACCAGGTCTCTATCTTTGAGTTGAGCGAATCGCACAATTATATTCTTACGTCCTTCTTGACCGCTGGGCAAACGATGGACAGCTTGAAAGGACATTTTATTGACAGCAGTTTCATTCAAGTTAAGATTATTACAATATGCGGCACGTACTAACTTTTCAGTTTCACAAACCTCCTCACCTGACTTTCCCGGGATTCCTTTTAACACCAAATTCCATTTTCGCCCCCACATATCTAGTTTTATCCTCTCATTTCGTTCCGTGTTAATCTCACTGCGAATAGCTGGGAGGTCATTTTCCTGAAGTTCTAGGACGTCTTCCGTAATGGATTTGCACGTGGTCTCTGTTTCACGGACTCGTTTGTCAATTTCAGACATCCTTTGTGCCAAGTCATGGATTTCAGTCGAGAAGCTAAAGTGCAGCTTTGCGAAGCACTTACTAATATCTTTTAGATCAGCTACAGCATACTCCTGCTCCAGTGACTCCATTGTTTGAGATGTGGGTGACTTTGTCATGGAGGGTTCAGATTCCGCTATTGAGATTTTTCTTTTCTGGCTGGCGGTGGTCATTTTGGTGAAAATAATACGAATAAACAAGCCTTCACACTATAGCAATATCATATCAATAGCTATTTCTTATGGATGGCCATTATTGTTGGTAGAATAGAGTGGATAGAAGGCCAAGACCGAGGAGCTCTCAAACACGTCTGTCTACCTGGTCACCATAACCGGAAGTCTGTATGTGTTATGAACACGATCAGTAGAGAATAAATTCATGGATTAACACCAAACTTGGTATATGTAGCTTCCTCCTGTTAAGACGACAGATGGGATTGCATTTCACCGAATTCAGTCAACCAAAATAGCTGTTATTACACAATTTAAGAATATTCATGCCTGTATGTGTTGTGAACACAATAAATAGAGTATGAATTCATGGATTAACTTCAAACTTTGAATATAGCTTCCTGACTTTGAGACCGTCGAGATTGAATTTCACCAAGTTACGTAAAACAACATGGCCGCCAATGCATTATTTTTCATTATTCATATCTGCATATGTTGTGAACAATATAACTAATTCACAGATTAACTCTAAACTTGAAATATGGCCTCCTATTCAGAGAAAAGATGGGAATTTCATCAAATTCCGTAAAACAAAATGGCCGCCATTGCATAATTTTATAATCATCAGATCTGTAGATGTTGTGAATATAATAATTAATAAATTCATGGATAATTTTGATCACTCGATTTTACCATATCAACTCTGTTTTGTGAACTTGATGGCTAGAGAACAAATTCCCCGATTAACATGGAATTGAGCTTTCTTTGGTGATTGCATTTCATTTAATTCCACGAACCAAAATGGCCATCACTTTAATTCAGATGTTAACTTTTAACTTCGCTTTTTCTGTTAATACCATAGATGTGGTTGTATTTCACTCTGTTTACAAAAAATGTACCTTACATTGCATAGTGCGCCAAAAAGGTGATAAAAACCATAACGATTTACTTTTTGGCTCTTTGAAGAGAAAAAAAATTCTATAACAAAAGTAGAAAAAGGCTATTTGACTGGGATTATGAGCATATATTTTTAAAAAAAGCCTGCTAGCCACCCAGCTTGTTAAAATGGAGAGAAGAAGAATGTCTGAATTGATCGAGATACACTGTAAGATAAAAGTGCAAATTTGTTTCTTTTCTCTCACTAATAGCCCACGAATTGACTCTCTACTACTGCATTATTTTTTCTCTGCTCAATTTGGAATCAATTGGCTTAAACACGAGTAAAACAGCTTTAAAAACCGCGTTAAACCCTATTTACGAAATAAGCATGTGTGTACAGATGGATTATTCCAGTTCGGTGTATTCTCACAGTACGATCTGTTCTTTCGACTTAAATGCGATTCTTTGTGGCATTATGCTTGTGTGAAAACGAAACGGTCAACGAATCAAAAATCTGCAAACTTTGCTTACACATTCGCACCGTGAGAATGCACCACAACACCGATTTCACGACTCGAAAATCATGTTAAAACATGTGTTTCTAGGGAATAGCGTTCAGACGGCGAGAGTTAAACCGGTTTCAATAGTAACCGATCTACTATAGCTCCGGGTTTCCCTTGTTTTGGTTTGCATGCAGACCAAATATATTTTTGGTAGAAGCTCGAGTTAAGAGATAAACTACCATAACGATTCCGAAATGATTTGAAATTGTTCGAAACCAGACGCCAAATGATGCCATGCCTGGTTAACGGACACGCTTCGTGTGCAACGTCATATAATTCCAGGCGAAATCAAATATCAGCAGATAAAAGAAGTGCAAAACAAGATGGCCCGGGTGTATCTCAGAGTCAATGTCTCAACGTAAGAAGTAGGATCGAATATATTTTAAAATGTAGTCAAGTGTGCGATTACCGGTCCATATGATGGCCATTTTGTTTTTTAAACTTTTTGGCTGAAATGCTACCACTCTCTCCAGTCGTGGTCCAAGTTAACGCGAGAAGAGCCTGGTTCACGCGAGACTACCACCAGCGTCATCGTTGGTGTTCTGTGGTGTCATCAGGTGCACATGTAAAAATGTAGCTTTAAACAGTCACTCTAAAATGTACAGACTTTTACACGAAAAACATCTAAAAGCGTTCGAAAAGCGTACAGAGCGTAAAAGACGTATCCAACTCGGGCTTGTACGATTCGATGAAATATCGCGCTCATCGAAGGCTCTCGATTTTTAAGAATGACCGGAACCAGGGACATTCAACATATCACAGAGGCTACCGATTGATAACTTAATAATTTATAATGATTTGTTTTTTATTTTTAAACTTTCTTTGTGTTAAAGTATGACTAGGCGGGAAACATATCACCTTTAGCTACAAGACCAGATTTACGTCAGCCAAAGACTATACTGTGTGGAAAAACACAAACCATTCCAATAGCTTCGATCGGAGGCTTAACGCAATATGGTCTAATTTACACGAACACAACACACATGTAGTAAGTGCAAGTTATTTATTTATTGCCAACACGGCTCACATTTTGATTCTAACATACTATTTTTGGAATATTTTAAAGATCGAATTGATAACATTATTTATGGTCTCTTCTCCATAGGGAAATCCAAACAGGTAAACAATCCGATTACATCTAGCAGCCCCAACATGATGGGCGGCACACCTCACAACAGGCTGAAAAAAAGATAGGTACGTTTTATAAAAATCACACAGGATGGCCATATATTTTATAAAAAGCCCACCAATTGTGAGTATCCAATACAAGTAGCTGAACGCCATACACCTACAATGTGAAAGACTAAGTCTCAAGAGTCATTAAACTTTACGGTTTGTTCGTTTGTTTGATTGGGGTTTAACGTAGTACTCAAGAGTATTTCACTTATGACGACGGATTGTTCACTTCACACTGTTCCTTGCCTAATTACGGTGGAAAACCGGGAGGAAATCTCGTAAAAACCACCCCTCGATTGCCGGAGCCACATCGTGTGACTCACTCATATACCTGAGGGTCGACAGTCGGACTCGATCCTGTGAACGGTACATCGAAGTAGGCTTTAGTAAGCGCGCTCGCGAACCACTAAGCCACGGCCCCGCCACCCGCATATATAGATAAGATAAACAATATATATATTCACGCCGGACCAAAATAGGAGGAGTCTCAGACAGGTCACATTAACATTAAATGTATTTACCATCTCGTTTTCCATGAGGCTTATTTCCAGTCGGGTAATATCAGATACAGCTTCTGGTATTTCCAGGTGTTTTATTTCACATGCGTCTCGGGCTGAATCCCATTTGGCCAAACCTTTATGTATGAGGTAGCACACACCATCATCAGTTAAAGTCGATTCTTTGGGCCAGTCTGGTGGACAAAATGCTTTGTTGCCATCTGAAATAGTTCCATACATGTATAATATACAGCATTGCTATTATTTGGTGAAAATCCATTATTTGTTAGGATAGAATCTAGAAGCAGACCAAGAATCAAATCGCCGCAGTCAGGCATCGAATCGCTAGCAGTTAACTAATTGCCAGTCTTCGAGACCACTCAACCAACTGGCCTTCTACATCACGAACAGTAACAAAACATGCTGCTAATATTCATTTTTTTAAAAATACACAAAAGTCATTCATATTTTAAGTCAATTATAGATATATTGAATAAATGAAGAAAGAAAATACTGCTTATATAAAAAAGGAAGTTACCTGTTTGTAGATTAGAATAATTCATTGCTTGGCTGTTGAGAATATCAGAACCAGTTATTTAATATGTTTCTTTATTTGTTTGATGGGTTTAACGTCGTATTCAAGGGTATTTCACTTATATGACGACGGATTGTCCACATCACGCTGCTCGTTGTCTCATTACGATGGAAACCCGAGGGGAAATTTTACCTCGTAAAAACCGACCCTGCAATTGCCGGAGCCACACCGTGCATGTAGTCAACAGATGGACTCGATCATGTGAACGGTAAATCGAAGTACGATTGGTAGGCGCGCACACGCTAACCACTAAGCCACGGCTCCTCATTAAGTATGACGGTAGTGTTTATTGACAGTATGTGATATGTAAACGCTCAAAATGTATGTCGCGTTTGTTTGGTTATGAAGTCAATTATAACATACACATGAACACAGATTCATAACTGCACCCTGCACTGCGCCATTTTCAACATTGTTTGTCTTGCGAAAACACTCCGATAAAAACTATAATACAAACACAACCAAATTAACTAAAACCTTACTTGTAGTTTCTGTAACCAACAGACACAGGTAAAGAATATAAAGCGAACGTCTAAAGATGCATGCATGTCCTGGCCTGACTTGTTTCCTAGTTCCAATTGCCCTTCGAAGTCCGAGACTCTCAACAATGTGGATATTATCTTTGTGTAGCTCTGATTCCATCTGTTTATTTGAGCCAATGATCCTGCAATAAAATGTTTGAGTGCTGTGCTGGTTGTGCAACCATTTCATATGCCGCAATTTGCTTGAACCGTCTTGTATATGGAGATGTTTGACGCTTCGATATTTCTGCTTAATAACGGCTCCAAAATCGGTCCACGCCCGGAATTTTTATTAATAGCTCGATTCTCACTTGCCGTTGAACTCAGCCTTAGCACTGCACTCTTTTTCGTTATCAGTTGTATTGATTTTAATACTGCAACTGCATAAATCCCCAACACAGTGCAAGTCTTTCATTTCTTTTCTTGACGGTAAATAACATTGACAAGCTTAATAGTGTTTCACATGTATCAGGCCGATGAACTCGAACATTAGCCAAACAACCATACATTGATACATGTTCCTTCCGTGCTAAATACAGATTGTATAAATGCGCTTAAAACACATTGCTCTTGCCAGGACTTGTGAAAAGGATACAATTTTAAAATAAAAGATTCCATTTACCAATCGGCAACGAATCGCTGATCTGACATTGTTATCATTAGAGAAGATTTGTTCAGGTAAAAACTATTCCATGAATAATCTCCTGCTGGTGCAGAAAGGTGTTAGACGAATTCCACAATTTCCTGTACAGTCTATGTCTAGCACAGGGCTATCTTCGGTGCCCGAGTAATGTCACCGATCTATGATCCATTAACAACTCGCCTTAACATGTCCTCCTGTTTACTTATTCATAACCTAACTTACAAGCTGCTTTTATATACGACCATAGGCAAGCTGGAGGATATTGCTGAACTGAATGTATATTCAATGACGTTAGGCTATAGATAATTACGAATGAATTATAGAGAAAGCAAGCAAAGGACAATTCGAGGCGTATCCGGTTAAACTTGGAGACATAGACAAAATAGTCTATGGTTTCACACATGTATAGCGAAACTTTTTCTCTTTGTTGTTATTGATATCTTTTTTGTGTGTATGTATGTTCATGGGGACACTTTAAACTTTCACTCTTTTAGCGATATACCTTTAGTTTTCTAGATCAGCAATGGCTAGGCTTTTTTTTTAAAATTGTTTCAATCATTTCCATGTTTCATTTTAATTACCTATGTATTTATGTTGTTAATTCCATGTTTTGAAACTTATAAAAACTTACTACATTATCAGTTTTTATACATTTTACCTGTTTTACAGTACAGTAGCCATTGTTATATCTAATTGTACAAAAATTTTCACCTTCTCTGATTGAATGCGTTTCTGACATTTTAAACTCATATTGTATTTACATGTCTTGTATATATTCCATGTTTAAGTTTCATCAGTCCTGTAACTGGGCTCAACGCTTGTTGAATTCAATAAAAACCATAAAACCAGCACAATTTTTTATTACCTACCTACCGATCGTCAATGATCACGATTTGACATACAATTGGACCCTGGCGGATATATATATATATATATAGATATATATATATATACAGGAAGACTGGCCGGCGTGGACGTCATTGTTTCTTGAACTTCTACAGGGTGAACATTACAACCCACAACCATTGATGATGACAGAGCGTCACAGATCGCGGGAGATCGCTACACATTTCTACAGAGTATAGTGCTTGTCCAACGTTGATCCCAATCACCACGATTTGGAAGCGCGATTAGATGCGATATGTCGCGCTTTGTTAGTCCAATACGAGCGGATGCGATTAACACGATTTGCAATTAATCGTGTTGATCGAAGAAATGTTTTTACCGTCCAAAACGATAATATCCGATAGGATCACCACGATCACTCCACGGCTAAGACGATGATTTAAATCGTTTTGCAAATCGTGATAGTGGGACGTAGCATACGGTTTTGGTGTTTTTACATTTCAAATGGCTGTCACAAAAATTCTATTTTTTTTAGCTTTAAGACTTTAAAGTTTTTTTCTAGTCGCGCCGCGTCCTTTGGTCCAGGATTTAGTAGCAATGCTCTCCAGTTTTACTGTTGTGAAAAGTCATATCAACAAAGTTTTTGAATAACTCCAACATTGCACATATGTAAAACCTAATCCATTACTAGTATTCCAAATTATTTATATCAATGCTAGCACTTTATGACGTACTAATGTAGAATTCCTGCACATTCTTGCCGTATTAGAGTGACTAGTGGGACACCAATACCTTTGAACTACACGCGTTTCACTTGTGGCCCTGGTCTCCCTTTTTCTTTAAAAAACGCACCAATTTATATCGATCATAATCGATCAATCAAAATGAAGAAATAAACTTCATTGCCAAATATAGCTGACATTTTCTGTACGTGCTTCCTCGTTCTTGGAGCTTCCGAGGCCTAGGCGGTCCCTGGTGTTTCGTTTCTTTAGTGGCGTATCACAGCGTGAGTGAAGGCGTATTTCTCTTACATTGATGGATTGTCAGAAAGGTAGAGACTACCTAACCATTCTATGAATCACACTTAACCCCTTGCTAAAAGAAGGATCAAATCTTTCTCTCGTTCGTCGAGATTTAGACTCTTATGCCATGGCCATCCATTTTAGTTACGTGTAGTTAAATAACTAGACGGAATTGTCAATGGACTACTTTTTGTCCACAACTATAGTAGGGCGGGTGGGGGGGGAGGGGGGACTTAGAAATGCTACTCGGTGACCGTCCGTCCTTCCGTCACAAATGCTCATGAACACGCTAGCTTGAAAACAAATTCACCGATTAACTTAAAACTTGGTATGTAGCTTCTTCCTATTAAGACGATGGATGGTATTGCGAATCACCAAATTCCGTTGAAAGAAATCGCCATTATTACATAATTTCAGCATATTCATGCCTGTATGTGTTATGAACACGATCAGTAGAGAATAAATTCATGGATTAACACCAAACTTGGTATATGTAGCTTCCTCC
>JAVFBX010241482.1:0-19928 GCA_034783855.1 Mopalia kennerleyi | reverse complement strand
TCACCCCTTTAACCTGACTATCACCCCTTTAACCTGACTATCACCCCTTTAACCTGACTATCACCCCTTTAACCTGATTATCACCCCTTCAACCTGACTATCACCCCTTTAACCTGACTATCACCCATTTAACCTGGCTATCACCCCTTAAACCTGGCTATCACCCCATTACCCTGACTACCACCCCTTTAACCTGATTATCACCCATTTAACCTGACTATCACCCGTTTAACCTGACTCACTTTTTTAACTTATCTATTTCACAACACTGTACACCTGATTGTAACCGTCATCAACCTGACTGCCACATCTTTCAACTGGATTCCTTCTCCCTGAATATCATTCATTCTAGCTGTTACCCCTGGCTTCACTCCAGGTGTCTCCTATTTAGGTTACTGTAGGTAAACTGTCACCCCTTCATCCTGGCAGTCAAGTCTTCTTCTCAGCTGTTATACATTCCTGTCAACTGTCATGCTTTAAGCCTCATTCACCTCTTCATCTTGCCTGTCATTCATTCATCCTCAATCCAGATTCCCTTCCCTTTATCCTTATTGTCAAGCCTTCATTTTGGCTGCTTTGTTATATCCTGAGCACACCCCTTTCTCCTGACTATTATAGCTTTATTCTGGCTATATCCCTTTCAACCAAAAAGCACCAGCACTTCAACCTGACTCACTGTCATAATATATCCTGACATCCATCTCTACATCCAGACAATCACCCCTTCATCCTGATTATCATCTCTTCACCTGATCAGTTGGACTACCATCCTGTCATCCTGACATACCTTCATCCTGACTGTCATCTCTTTGTCATGACATTCATCCTTCATCCTGATTATCATCTCTTCACCCCTTCAGCTGGATTACCACCCTGTCATCCGGACATACCTTCATCCTGACTGTCATCTCTTTGTCATGACATTCACCCTTCATCCTGATTATCATCTCTTCATCCCTTCAGCTGGATTACCACCCTGTCATCCGGACATACCTTCATCCTGACTGTCATCTCTTTGTCATGTCTATCACCATTCATCCTGATTATCATCTCTTCACCCCTTCAGCTGGATTACCACCCTGTCATCCAGACATACCTTCATACTGACTGTCATCTCTTTGTCATGACTATCACCACTTCATCCTGACTATCATCTCTTCACCCCTTCAGTTGGACTACCACCCTGTCATCTGGATATACCTTGATACGGACTGTCCTCTCTTTGTTATGACTTTCACCCCTTCAGTTAGAGCCATGACGCCAAATTACAATGAATAGGTCAAAGGGGAAAGGGTATAGCCTTTCCCACTTGTTATGACTACCCTCTATTCAACGTTACTGTCACACCTTCCACTGGGCTGCCACCCTTCATCCTCAAATCATCCAGACTGTCATCTGGACTGACCAATCAGGCTAAATTTCAATTACGACAACTCGAGTTATCACTTTTTAAGATTCAGTTACTTACACAGTTGAAACACTTTTGTTTTTAATAATTTCAGCATTACAAAGTTTATTTTATATATTTTATATTTTATATATTACAAGTTCAGTCCTATATTAATATTGGTGTGAATTGGATTATGCTTGATTTGCATGTAGAATCAACCCAACATCATGAATAGATCTTAAAGTAAACAATTAGCCTGAAGTTAGTATTGGGTATCACATAATCATGATGATGTTATGTTCATCAGGAATGGACCATCCTGAATTTAACTTGTGACTAGGGCGATATCTCACACTCATTGTTATGCATATCAGTTACTGAATAAAAACTGCACACTTTATTACAATTAGCTTAATCAAATATTACTCCAGCCTGTGTTGACTGAATAAATGCAGTGCAATGTTCAGTGTGTTACAGGGAGAGCTCTGGCATTGGCATGCCGAGAGATAAGATTTGTGCAGAAATGCAAGACGCATAGCTGCACGTCCCCTGAAGCGGAAAAAGTCACACTGTAGAAATATGCAAAGGGTATGATTGAGTTATCAGAAGGTGTTAAGATGGCGCATTGGATAACTTGGTCCCTATGTGACTCAGGGCTGACTATCGACACTCCGTGGATAGCAGGTGATCTCCCAAGTCCTGTTGCGCTTATAACTGTATTGATTCCTGATTTGGAGGGCTCTTGTCTTGAGACAGCAGAAAGTTGAATTTGATGAGATGGTTTTATTATAGTTTACACGTTGACTGCTGTGGTATTTCCTTGACGCGTGACACTCTGATACGAGGGCTTTGCCAGCCAATACGAGGTGAGCCATGCCTATCCAAAACTAGATCTACCCCAATAACATCCCTGATGCTGTCACCCGTTTGCTTAAGGGCAACAGATGAGTCATAGCACAATTGTTGCACTGACAAGGAACAAGTGGACAGTCCCTTGACAACCTGTAATGACTGGGGATAAAATCAGCCATCAGCTGAGGAATTCCTCTGTTCTTCCTGGCACCCGTTTGAAGACACTACTCTCCAAACAGATTACCCTCAGCTTTCCCTCTGTAACAGCACAGATAAATTAAATTGCATCAAAGTTTTCTGGACCAATGCATCAGATTAGCCTCTAGGCAATGTGATTTTTACCAGAAGTCTTTTTAGATGTTTTAAATTTGATAGTCCGAGTTAACTTCAATCATGGGAAGAAAATGGAGGCTAAGTTATTTCACCAATGTCTTTTATGACTGAACCATTTAATAGCGGCTGGTTTTAGTGCCTCACAGCCAATAAGACTAAGTGCATTACTGACTTAAATCTTGGATTCCTTATTTGCTTTACGCCAAATGATACTTTCTGTTATCTTTACTGTATTTTTATGATAAATAACTTTTACTGGATGTGGATATTATGATTATTTGCTTTAAAGAAATTTAGAAGTTGAGATGGAGTAAACTATCATTTTTTATGTCTTCAAGCCACCACTCTAGCTTGGCTTCATGATTGTTCATTCAGGCCTGTTCTAGCAGATGTTATGCTTCTGGTATTAACATTTGTTAAATATTCAAACTTCCGTTTGATTTTAAAATGGAAACATTTTTAAATAAATTTTAAAAATTGCAACAAAAAAGAAAAAAGATAAAAAAAAAATACTCATGAATAGATATGCAACATTTTGTACCGTACCCTGACTTGGTTTAATTACCAGTTGACTACCTGCCTCTATGATGTTGACCTATTAACCTGCAGTGTAGTGTTAGGAGATCATGTATATAAAATGAGTGTTTGAAATTGTTATTGTTTTCGGCACGATAACCCACCTTTCTCTAGTCTATACAGGTGGAATGACTGTAGACATGGACACACAACCATGTTCCATTAGCAGTGTAATGTGAAAGTTCTCACATCAAAGGATCAAGTCATCAGTTATTAAACAATTGCTCCCATAAAGAGTCCAGTATGTACTTTGAAACATGACGGTCATCCATATTTAACTCCCTGTCTGATAAGGCTTACATTCCGATATATGGACAATAGAAACAATCTTCAAAATTGTTTATGCCTGCATGGATGGAGATTTTTATTGCCTATATTATCTTTTTTATCCTCCAAAAAATTGAGGTAGTTGATGGGAGACTCCTGTACCTTATGCCTTTGAGCTAAGGTGCAAAACAAAGCTGATTTACAGTGGTGTATCGCACTTAAAGCTGTCTGGTCTATTATATTGAACAGTGATTAATATCCTGTGCTTACCTGTGATTTGTTCACAGCCGAAGTACACTATACATAGCTGATTTACAGTGGTGTATCACACTTAAAGTTGTCTGGTCTATTATATTGTACAGTGTTTAATATCCTGTACTCGTCTGTGATCTGTCCACAGCTAAGGTACAATACAAAGCTGATTTACATTGGTGTATCACACTTAAAGTTGTCTGGTCTATTATATTGAACAGTGTTTATTGTTTAATATCCTGTGCTTACCTGTGATCTGTCCACAGCTAAGGTGCAAAACAAAGCTTATTTGCAGTGGTGTATCACACTTACAGTGTTTCAAGGGTTTCCTCTCGGTTTTCCATCATAATAAGAGACAATGTGAAATGGACAATCCGCCGCCATCTAAGTGAAATACACTAGAGTACAAACTTAAATCCCAATCAAACAAACAAATAACATTAAAACAATGTAACATCGTAATCATACAATCAGTCGAAACTTGAAAAAACAAAATCCTGTCACAACACTCATAATTGCCGTGTGCATACTCTTATGAAGGACTGGAAGAAGCAGTTAGAGCACTGCCCCAAAGCTGAGTGCAGAGCTACAGGAGTTGATAAATCTCAAGGCAGAGAAGGGGATACCCTGTGGTGATTGGTTAAAGTCTATGTAAATTTGTGAAATAACTTTAGGTGATTGGTTAACGTCTATGTAAATTTGTGAAATAACCTTTCGTGATTGGTTAAAGTCTATGTAAATTTGTGAAATAACCTGTGGTGATTGGTTGAAGTCTATGCAAATTTGTGAAATAACTTTAGGTGATTGGTTAACATCTATATCACTAAATATTGGACATTAAGTCTGATATCACAGTTTATCGCAACTCTGTTTACTGTATGCCCACTTTGTAAAATAAAGCCAATGAGTGATTAAAAAATAGAGTATACTCATATACTTAATAAACCCAGTCATTTAATATACTTGAAAGCAGTGCCAGCATAAATTCTTAAATATTGTACTTTGATAAAGAAGAAGTTGTTTTTTGAAGCCTTTTGTATGTGAACTCACTATCAATTCGGATCCTTTGAACATATTTTATTATCTGAACATAATGGAAGTTACTCTTATTTTTATGTAGTTTTGAATGCATTATTATTACATCGGTTGATCTTATCTACATACACATTTGACTTTTGTGGACATCGTATATTTAATACTAAATCATTCATGCTTAATAAGTGGAATATATTAAAGTTCAGTTTTACATTGTACCTGTCACCAGTGATATTTGTCTCAAAGATTTATTGAATTGTTAGAGCCAGCAAAGTAGGAAACATTTGATAAAGTGATAACTGTGTACAATCTGATATGACTGTGTATTCCACTTCATCGATTCATAACAGCCTACATGTACATGGCTTTGGCTGATTTCTAGTTTTATCAACCATTTAAAAGGGACCAGATTACTGGTGATATGTTTTCAACGGCTCGTAGAATTTTTGGCTGTATCTCTGGAATGATATCAGCGGGTAGCTTTTGATGAATAAGAATTGGTCTATCTGATACAGAAGGGTTCCATGATTAGGAAACTACTTGTCGATAATGTCAGCCATCAAAGTCAAAGCTTTATCAACAATCTGTTCGCTTGTCAAACCTGTTACGCTTCAGATCTTCCTCTACCCTTGCTTGATTTGTCACCAATGTTTTTATCCTTACGTTGCATGAGACAGGTACTTGTCCAGGTATTGCATGGTAAATATCCTAAAAAACATATAATTCTTTCTTTTTTCTGTGAAACCTTACAATATCTAACATGAAGTAGAAGTGCTTTCTATTCTTTATTTCTGACACTAGTTAAAAATATCCATTTTGGTAAATTTGTCTGTTCAAATTTCAATGCGAGTACTTGAGAGTAGAAACGTAAATTTGCTTGGTCTCGGTAATTATTAAGCTTACCTGTACATTGAATCCTGTGACAGTTTTTATTCCTAATCAACTGGGATGTTTGTCCTCACGTTAATGGTATACAGATTGTTAAATAATTGGGATTGAAGAAATTGTATGGCCACATAAGTTTAAAATGCAGTTTTCTATCATATATCTGTAATAAATAAGCTCCTTGTATGGCTTTTGAGGTTTTCAAAACTTAGCAGGGAAAGAAGTTCCATCTTAAACGTTCATTTGGTTTTCTTCACCCATTGGTCTAACATGCCGTTATGCGAGTGAAATAACTTAGCTTTGGCTTAAAACCCTAGTCAAACAAACAGTAAAAATTTTACAAAAGTGGTTTATCCTTCAAGCCGTGTGCATATTGCACTTATAGTTTTTTTAGTACGTTTGGCTCTATTACAAAACAAATAGTAGATATACTGGTGGGAATACACCCCCAGAGGACTCGTTCTATCCCTTGAATTAGGTTTATGAATGACATATTGTTAACAAATGTTGATGAGAGTTTAAGATAGTATTAAAAATAAAAGGATCAAAGATCTAAATGTACAGTATATATGATTACATTTCAGGACAAAGAAAGAAAACAGAAAACAAAAAAATGATATTTAAAAGAATGTAAGTTAACTGATTGAACTGGACATTTTGGTGGTTTAGTATTTTTGCAAATGTGAGCAAAAAGATTCTGAACTGTAATGTTCACCTAGATGAAGGGCTAAAGTACATACGACGGTATAAATACATGAGAGCTAGTGCCAGTTTTAATTTGCACCTACTTCTTCACTAAATCCCCATTTTTCACCGTCCACGGTAAAGAAACTGTGAAAATCAACTTCTTACTGGGGTAATCATGTGATCTATCATCGACAAAGCAACGCCTTTTGGAACAGGTGAAAAAATCTCCATTGCAAGTAAAAACAATAATATACTTTTTTGTCAGTTTTCTGTCACCTTTCAACCTGAAGGTGTTCTCTTCTGATCAGGACTGACTTCTACTGCTAGCTGTAAAATACTAGCTAACATTTTCCTGCATTTAGTTAGCCAAACAAAATTGTCTATAAATGTTAATTGGAATTTTTTTTTTGGTTCTTTTCTTCATGTCCTAAAATCTTCTATTGTGGGTACATGTTGAAAATGTGGTTGAAAAAAAAAAAATTCTGAATGTACAAATACTCCATATTAAATATTTTATTCTTGATATGTAGGATATATCAGGATTTTGTACTACTAAAATTTCTTCTCAAAATATTTTCCACTTGTAATAGTCATATTTCACTGCTAATTAATACTTTTGACTGTTGTTAGTTTATGCTTTATTTTCTATATTGCATTGAATACCTACAGAAATTTGTGGTATTATTATTGCTTTAAGACTTGTTTTCATGAGAATGTGAATGGTGGTGATTGGGTGTTTTACTTCAATCAATACTAGCTTGTCAGAACTCGTTACTGATATTTTTAAGATGATGACTGCACAGTGAGTTCAGCCGAGTTTTGGATATCACTAAAAGTGCAAGTCAGATCTTACAAAATCATTTTAAGACTGATATGATGACCTATCAGATGAATTTGCTATTAATTCTGTAGGTTTGGATTATGCTGACAATTTCTATTTGAGAAAATGATGCTATTTGCATATTAAGACGAAAAGTTGTGAAACAATACCATAAGGGTACAGAACAGTGTTAAAATCAATTGTGAAAGCATTAAAATGTTGTGTTTTACTAATTTATTGGTGATGTAAAGAATAAAAGAATACAACAAAGTTAAGTTTGAAGAATTTACACCCCTTTGTTCAGCTTTATGGTTATTTATGGTTATGCAAATTTGTAAACTGAAAAATGTTAAAAATTAATTAAGATCTTACAGATTACACTTTAATTATTTTGTCTTATATAATGTTGTCAAACTGATTATTTGTGGGTTTAAAATTATACGCATTAAACATATGTTAAAAAGGGGAGCTTATTAAGAAGTTCCTGACATTAAAGAGATAATTGATATGTCGTGTTGTTGTTGTTGATGATCCTTGTCCAATATCTGACATGTATAGTAATGTGATTGGCTGACCTTGACCCTTTTGTCTATAATTATCTCCTGATGAGGCCAATGATCTTTGAAACTACAAGCCATTAATACACAGTAGCTTTGAAAGTGGGTCATTGACTTCCTTGGACAGTAAATTCTGACTCTACTTTCGGCTTGTTGCTCAATTTACAGCCGGCTAATTCCTTTGAGGAAGTAATTTGGAGCATTTCCCAAACAGACTGTTTCAGGAAAATGAAGATGTCATTCATGTGCACATGTACACAATTTCTTGTATTTAATTTCTGAAAGAAATTATAGTACTTTAGAATCTTCTTCAAATGTATATACATGTACTTTATAAAATCATTTAAGTTTTTGATAAACAATGCATTTGAAAACACGAGTTTAATGGAAGTTTTATTTTTTATTGTTCCAGTTGATTTTTGGTTCTTATTGTCTTTTTACAAAGACTTTTCAGTTTATATATATTTTTTTATATATCTATCTGTCATGAAAATGTCGTACTGGCAAGTCAATAAATTACTGTCCTGATTATAAAATTGAAAGAGATGTGAATTAACAGGGAAAATGGCAGGTGTGAGTTAAAGTGCTGTTTAACCTGCTCTACTTGCATATCCGTGCTGTTTATGTTGAAATATATTGGGGATGCAAGTTTGGATTGCATCATGGGGCGATATTGTATTTGTTTACCTCAAATGGTATAAAATATGCCTAATAAGAAAATGGTTCTGGGCTCTGCCTTGTATAGTTTAAAACACCTGTATATTTAATCTGTTTGGCCGCCTCCTTTCATGTTTGTTTTAGACACCCATAACCTATATATAAACTTGTTGACAAAATTCAAATGATGTTTTTTCTAAAAAAAATTATAGATAACCAGTTTTAAGGTTTTGTTGAAACATTACAGCACAGGTCTGCAAGGGGATATATTGATTTCCAGCATAGATTAGGGGGAACCCATTATGGCTAATCCTTAAAGATTTCCTTGATGACTATGTTTAAATTTGATCTGAATATTAAGGCTGCACCAAATGATGTAATTGGGCTCAGCTTGTCTCTCTCTCTCTCCCTGATATTGATATGAAGGCCTACCAGTTATTTTAATGCCAATACCTTGAGGCCGTTTTGCTGAATATATTCAGAAATGGCAGCTCTCCATTTTCAACAGTACACGAGCTGAACTCGAATTCCTAGCTGAATGTATTTATCTGGGGATTATGTAGGGATTAGGGATATGACCACACGTCCGAGCTACCATGTAATTGTTTAATTACCAATGGATTGGATTTAATGTGTTTTCTTAAAAGATGGGATTGGTAATATTTCCTATGTTTTGCTTCAATGTTTTATATACATTTAAGAGATGCTTAGTCTCGGGTGCTTTTGCTGCTTGATTGCTTGGGTTTCTGGTGCCGCTGTTCTCTGTATTCCTGTACCGCTATATACTCTTATATTGGATATCAGTGTCAAAGTTAGCACTATTGGTATTTAAATCCTAATATCTTTCTTTCTAAAGGTGCTTCGGTTAATACAGCACATTAATTGTGTGACTGGGAATCAAGTTTCTGATAAAATCAAATGTGTAAAAAGAAAACAGAAGTAAAGAGTGAAGTAATGGCAACACCCTTGTTTGTCCTGGGTGTCTGGAAATATCAAACAAACTATAATTCTAGGGTATTTCCAATCACTTCAGTTATAGAATAGATTGTATTACTGAGCAAAGTTTTGACACCTCACCAACCCTTATTTCTCTACTCCCTGTAGTTCCTTGAGTTATTCCAGAAACTGGTCATAGCTGTTTAAGATGTGGCCAGCTATAAAATATGTACCTGTAGAAAGGATATAGATGAGTTGATAATGCTTCCTATGATCTTGATGACACGGCCTCCTTCACAACTTGTCTGTCTGGCCTCAAAGCTTCAGATCGATCTCTAGTGCCATTGAGAAGACTTTAATCTTAAGCCATGGATCCGTGCCAAATTAACACCATCGTCACCAGGTCGCTATCGAAGACTTTACGCCTTCCTTAAAGTATCCGTCTGCTTAATTAGTTTGTGATTATGGCTAGTTACGAAGCCAGACAAAGAGATATACTATTCAACCCAGCCATGAGTAAAATGGTGTTATATGGCTCAGTTTAAATGAGTACTTAGTCTTGGTATTAGATACGTCTGAGTAAAGGCCTGCATTAATATATTGTGTTTACATTTGTGCTCATCAAAACACAGAGTTTACATGTGTGTCATTGTGACCTTGACCTTGACATAAATTTGACATTTAACTGTGTGACCTGGAGCTTTGAATATATTTTTTACATTAGCATGTGTGTCATTCTGACCCAAGACAAGGGAACACTGTTGAGTTGACCAGTGTCCAATTTGGCAAAGCCGTCTAATTCTTTTTCTCTGTTGACATATGTTTCAGAATGACTGGGATTTTTGTATTTGTGGCTAGCTATCTGACCAAGATATAGGGACATTGCTTTGTGTAAACTTATGTAAACTTGTCAGAGTAGTGACATGAAGCCGATCTGTTATGATATCTTTTTATTATGTCCTGTGATTGTCCTGTCTTTGTTTGTTGCCAGTGGCATTGAGGGTATTTTTTTTTCACCCTTTAGGCTTTGCGCGCCTACCTAAGAGTGAAATGACCTTATTGAGCGCATCATTAAACCCCAATCAAACATAATCCAACAAATTTAACTTTCCAAAAGTGTAGCATTCATAAAATGGTGTTCATTAATACCGTACATGAGGAAACACATTTATATTAAGTGTGAGATTAGTTTTACTCTGCACAACCAATTACATAATATTACAGGACATCAATAGATCCCAATTTAAATAAGGTAATACATATTTGATTTAAAGTTTATATCCTTTGCTTTTTCATTTAAACATTGGTGAACGGCTGAGATTTGCTTTGCTTTGGGGCTTTATAAAGTGCAGTTATTTTCAAGCCTGAAACTAGAGCAATGAAGGCGGCAATAAAATAATTTAGAATAAATGACTTGCTATTAGGACTAAGCCTTGGTGTTGTTGAGAATTTGTCGATCTAGCGACGGAGTTCCCTAGTAAAAGTCCTCCTCTAATCCTGTCTCTCTCAAGCTGCTGATTAAGCCGGCTGCATTTAATGACTGAGATAATAGACTTCTTCCAAAGAGCTTTCCACAAGTGCACAAGGTGTTTTTTTATTCATAATGATGGATCTTTCAATTAACAAAGAATTAAATTACTTCTCTCTCTGACATGGAATCGAGGTGTTCACCAGATGAGGGATATTTAATTGATTCTGATTGTACTGCCCACAGACCATTGATCCATAAATCGACAGTTTAATTTTTATCGCCTGCAAATTTTTATGAGATTTTTGTTTTGGCGAGCAAAAAGGGGTATTACAAAGGGGGTGTGTGGGAGGGCTGCGGTTGGTGGGTGGTAAAAGAACTGGACTTTGGCACATAGATTATCATAAGAATGAAAATCAAATTGGATATTAATGATTATCGTCACCCTGCCGTTTCCATAATATTGGGTTATGAAAAAGTGGTTGGAGAGAAAGGATTAGTGGCAGAATAAGAATCCTTTGTCAAAAATTTGTCATTTAGTGTTAGTTCTATTTTGCAATAATATTGGATTCCCTGTCCAGCACGTCATTTAAAGATTATTGGTCGTGATTTGATTTTTTTATGCATAGAATTCTCTCGCTGAACATCTGTATTTTGATGAGAACATGTGATGTAGCTGAGCGGGTTGAGAGTCCCTCGGACAGTTCTTGTTGAATTCAAGGATATTCTCCGCTACTATGTCATCTAATATGAAATCACAATAGACTATTCTTGTACCAACTTGCCCCCACCTGGATTCCCAGCTTACACATCTTTCCCTCGGAGAAAGGTAATATTGCTAGTGTTTTTTGTCAAATTGAATTTGCCCCATGTTCTAACCTTTAAATTAGGTTGCATGAGCTCAGGGGGCTAGCAGAGTAATCTAATCACGTCCACTATGCTACTCCATCTGGCCAGCGACACCTCTTCCCGTGCATCACAGCCTCTCAGTGAAGACCAGGACAAAGCCACAAACAGCCAATAGTCTCTGTCAATGCTCACATCTGATCATTATGGACCTAGTTTACTGGCACTGGAGCATGTGGCATGAGCATCTGTATTGGTTGGGGGGGTTTTTTTGTAGGTTTTATTTTTTATTATTTTTGATTTTTTTCACATGATGCTCGTGCAAATTTTATGTATGGTTCTGTGCATAACAAACATACAAATAGAAAGTCACTAATAACTTGTATTTTCCTTCAAGTAGATTGCTTTTTTTTATATTGCTAACATATTGATATCTGATCATATACCCAGGAAGCAGCTCAGGAAGTAATTTGTCCATGTTCTCCTTACATATGTCATAGTTCTGGTATGCCCTCAAATAAAACGTATAATGAAATTCGTACCACACACAAAAAAAATAGAGAAGGTTCTAACAAAGCAAAGACAAATGAGAGTCGTTTGTTTAGGTGAAAAGCAATTGGGTCATTGACTTTTAACAAGTGAAAGGCTTGTTCATAGACATCAAAACATGTACGTTGTCGACTGGTACTGGGTGGCATTTATAATTTTACTATTAAAGCAATCTTACAGTTACCACAGTTAAAAGATTTTCAAAGTGTAGCCAGGCTTCATATTGTGCTGGGTTACTAGTTCAAACTCGTTACCCACTCGCCTCCGAAATTGTTTCATAAGGAGTTAACCTGGTTTCATTAGTCCTCTATATCTTAAAAAACTACCAAACTTACCTTCATTAAATTTGTACATCATGTGTAACCTTCATTTAGCAGGTGTATCTTTTAAAGGTTTTATCAAGCTCACCCTCTCATATCTTCTCTCTGAGGTGTAGCAGGGAAAATCGTACTTGTTCCATTGTAGTGTTATGATAATACATTTTATACTGCAGATTTCATTAACAATCCATATTTCTCCAGACTACTGAACATCTATATTATTGATTTCATTAAACTGAACCTTCATACAGACAGAACTCATTGGAAACAGCCCTCTGGCTAAGGGAAGTTTGTTTGAAAAGTATTAATGTGGTCTTCACTTAGCACTAAAGGAAAATTAAATTTTCAACATTATGGAAACACTTCACATCTTAGTTGTGTTAGTGTCAATCATTGCTGGAATACACTGTCATCATATAAGTGAAACACCCTTAAGCACGGCGTAAAACACAAGTCAATCAATCAGTCATTGATTTGATTTATATTTTTCAAAGGTTGTATCAGCAGCCGCAACATATTTGACCTCTTCTTTGATGGAGGAGAAAAAGTCTTGTATGAATGTAGTTAACATCATACCTTGTTAAAGTGTTTGATAGATGTTTTTTGAACCAGTAATGGGTTTCAAACACCCTACCGCCTAGATAATGGCTGTGGTGCTTTGGGAGGGAGCAACTGTTTCCTGGTGATCTCAGAACTAAAGAGCAACAGAAAGCTGATCTGTTGGTGCGTCTTTGCATTTGCGACTTGAGTGATTGTTTCATCTGTTTTTGATTGAAGGTTGTGTTCTTCACCCATTGGGCTGGTAAGCCATCACCTAAGTCAAATAGGTGTTAATACTCTATTAAACTCGAATCAAATAAAGAAACTAACTTATCTCTGGCTTCCGGTAATGGGCAAGAGAGGTTGTACATGTATACTACTGGTTTTGTAACACTCAGGCTCTTTATTTAAAGAAAATAGCCTATACATTAAACTTAAACATCAAGAAAACTGCTTAATGAATGTTAATTTTCACATGTTTGATTAATCTGGCAGCCTGACTTGGAAATACTTTAACACTGACTGGTATCGATCTTCATATCTTCCCATCAGTTTATCTTAAATTCTATAATTTATACAGTTCTGATTTTCAATTTTCAATTTCCAAAGACAACTTAATTATTAATGTATTTTATTTTGAATTACTCGAGCTCAACATATCGACTGTAAGGCCTGCGATACATCCTGATGTGAAAACTGGTTCAAAACGCAGGTCGATCGTTCAATTAGTAGCGCTTGTCATTTCTACGGAAAGCATGTCTAAGACTGGCTCCAGTAAGGTGGAAACGACTAGCTGCTGTCCTGGTGCCTGTGCCAAGCTAGCGAGAGAATGCGTACAGGAAGTCATCTGTAAAATGATTGATGAGATTGGTGCATGTCCGCACCATCTACCCACTATAAACAGTCTCTCTCTAGAGCTTTAATACAAATTCTACAGTGGGAAGATTCACAGTTTTTCAATCGCCATTTTCTCCCAAACCTGTCTTTACACTAACATTACACAAATAAAGTCTGTCAGAATAATGCACTGTGTTAACAGAAAAAGATTTATGTTAATCATACAAGAAAGTGGGTTTCTTTCTGTAGAACACAACTGTCAGTAGAGTAGATACAGGGTTGTCTTTACAACAAAAACTTGTCTTGACAAGTTTAAGATAGTTATCACTGATTAGACCAAAATAGTGATAAACATCTTAAAAAAATATATGACTTTTTCAATTTTTCAATTTTTTAATTATTTGATTTTTAATAATAGTGAAACTAGATTGCAAATTTAATATGTGGGAATTTCTTCATGGCTAAATGTAAATGGGCGGAAAATGCAAAAGCAATTTATCACAAGAAGCCTAGAGACTTGATGTCTGACATTTTGTGGTCTGTGGTTGCTTGGATATTGAAGTAATATATTTTGACACATTGAACCATTGAGTTGAGCTCTTAACCCACTACGATATATGTGTTTTGGCGTCTCGGTACTTGGGTACACTTCAGTGACTATAAATAGGTTATATGGGCAACACTGACTGTTCTGGCTTTCACTTCCTGAAGTTCTATGGACTCGTTCTTTACAGGAGAAGTATATTTAGTAAGCAATCAGTGTGGAGAAAAGCCCCACAATCCAATCACTCTCCATTGATCTTTCCATGTTTCTATCAAAGGAAATTGAATCTTGGGGAATTTGGCTTCTCATTTATAGCACACTGGTGTCTTGATTATTCTCACCTCTCGTAGCCTCTTTTAAGATCACACGCAGAACACAAGTCTGTAATCAGTCCAGTGTCCTCTGCTCAGGTAGTCAAATAGAGATTAAAGGATTTGGTATTGGCTTTGATAGAGCTTCCATGTGATGGGCCTAACCACTGACACTGGTTTATTTTCACCACAACAATTCTCTATAATCATCACAACTCTTTATCCTGTTTACACGTTTTACTCGTTTAATAGATCCTGGGTTGGTAGCTTGAAGCGCTATTAAATTGAATCTGCTATTAAATGACGCCACACCATGTTGATGATCTATCTCTATTCCGCTATTAGTGATTTAATCTGGTGTTAGAGACTAGTTCTCTTTCAGGAAACTGGCCCCAAGCTTTAAAAATTAAGGTAGTGCTTTATTTTTGATTAACAAAAAAAAAAGTTTCAGAATGTTAATTTTCTAAACAAATTTTTGTTTAAATTACAGTCAAAAAGAATGCCTACATTGCTCAAAAGTGGAAGGATTCAGCCCCCCCCCCCCCCCACACACACACACCACTTCCGCTACCCATGTATGTTTATTTATGTATTGGACATGAGTTAGTTAATCATAAGAGGTGACTTCACCTATCACAATTAAAGGTTGTCTTTAAGGTTTATCCGTTTGGCTAGGGTTTAACGGCATACACAAGGTCATTTCACTTATATGACGGCTTGCCAGTTCAATAGATGATTGAATAAAACAGCTCTCGCCACCACTGGCAACAAACAAAGACGAGACCAAACATTCACAAGATGTAATACAAATATGCCACAATAGATAGACTTCCTGTCTCTGCCTGGCTCTCAGAGCAACAGGAAGCTCCCTCCCAAGCGTTAAAAACACAACAAGCAATAACTTTTCCCACCATGATGCATGCAATTACAACAGTTAAATTTCCAGATATCCAGGATGATGGATTGTATTTTCCATTTAGGCAGTATTTTAGATATCTATTTGCGTGTGTCTTAAGGTGCACAACATGTAGCTAGTTAAATCTTGTATATTGATCGAGTTGCAGTCTCTTAGGACCACAGGCTGGTAAAGCTTTCCTTAAATTTCACATAACAGCCAAGGTAGCTGTCCACTACAAAAAGTCTGTCGAAAACTGAGATGCCATTTGATGAAGATGGGGCGTCTTGTTTTTCTCTCGTGACTATTATGAAGTTAGAGTAAATGGTGAGTGAACCAGCTGATTTTGTCTTGTCACCTTTCAAAAGCTGCCAGATTAGTGTTGTATTCTGTGCCGGCACCCACACTGAGCCACCAACAAACTACTTTCACGAAGCTCATTTCTACACTGAATCGATTTTGAAAAGCTATTACAGATTTAGTGGTTGCAGTAGCAATCCCTAGTGATGCAGAGATGAATAGAAATCCAGCAGTTCTTTCCACGATGGCCACGTTATAGAAGAAAGATAGGCTCGGGTGTTTAGTAAGAACCTCCAGGAGAGAGCTGACTAGTTTTGGTATTTATTTTCCGTTGCTCTGTATTGGTTTAAATCTCACGGGACGCGTTAGGAAGTTAGAGAATTACTGACATGGCTGATTCGGTGGATCTGGGATGCTCTAAGGCAATTATAACAGGGGATCATTATATAGGGATATGAATCCACAATGCTGGGATTCTAACTCCTAATGGTGATTGCAATACACAGTGTTAAGAATATATCATATTATTTATATATATTGGGGTTAGACCTAGACACTGCATTAAATGTGACCTGGCAAATCGCTGCGGGAGATCAACTCAGACTATGGAATTCTATGATAAATCACTAGTGCTTCCATATAATGTAAGTCCAGAAGTCTCGAGCTTACGGAGTACATATATAGGTCTCTAGAGATATGGACAAAACACTTCATATTTACCAATATAAGTCTAGTTGTCTCAGACTTGCTTGGAATCCGCCGACGATAATACCGACTATGAACAGAATTGGATGTACTGCAAAATCATCTAATAAGTCATAAACTGTTTACACTACATGTAGGCCTAGTATGATGAGATTAAATAATAAATCATTTTTTTTCTTCATCTAATGTCATCAACTTTTTACACTACATGTAGGCCTAGTATGATCAGATTAAATAATAAATCATTTTTTTTCTTCATCTAATCTCTTATGCACTTTATGCTTTTAACAAGTCAAAGACCGTTAAATAAATGGCTTTGTACTATTGCTGTCCAGCGTCTACAATACTTGATTCCATTTAGCTAAAATCTGGTGTGGCAAGAAATCCTCCCTTAAGAGGCTATATAAATGACAAACTGAAGGATAATCTGGTATGAAAGGCTTAATTTAGAGGATATGTGTGATCTAGAATTACCATAGCGTACAATGCAGTGATTGTTCTCTCTAAGCTAGTGTCACTATTGATGATGTAATCTCTGTAGTATGACTCAAAACCTGCAGGAACAAACCAACAGTCAAATTCAACATTAGTCATTTTCACCACTGACATTTTTCATCTACTTTCTTTTTTTACAGTTGGAGACATAATTCCCCCAGGCCATTTCAATGCATTCTAAATTTTCTGGTTTTATGTGTCAGTTGTTTACATTGTTAGTATTTCCACAATAGTTGGTGTCCAGGTACTCACTGCGTGGTTATGTTGATCTCCTAGCTGATTGCAGTTTTTATACTGACTGTTTTCAGATTTATATCTTGTATTTATTTCACAGTAATAAGTTATTTCTTTACTGGAATATTTATTTTCATATCAAATTTTAATAAGATTTTATCTTTTTCATCTAAATCACTCATTAAATAATTTTAATGATAATATTTTTATCATTAATGATAATATTTTTATCATTAATGATAATATTTTTATCATGAATGATAATATTTTTATCATGAATGATAATAAGTTTATCATTAATTATAATAACTTTAATGATAATAATTTTTATCATTAATGATACTATTTGCTTGAGAAATTTTTCTCATTGATCTGATTTGTGATTTTTATTACCATTCACAGACGGCTCGCAGCCGTGGATTAGTGGTTAGTGAGTGTGCTTCCCAAAGCTGACTTCGATGTACCGTTCACAGGATCGAGTCCGTCTGTCCACCCTCAGGTATATGAGTGAGTCACAAGATGTGGCTGGCAATCGCATGGATGGTTTTTATGAGGTTTCTTCACGGTTTTCCACCGTAATTAAGCAAGGAACATTGTGTAGTTGACAATCCGTCATCATATAAGTGAAATACCCTTGAGTACAATGTTTAACCCCAATCAAACAAACAAACAATCATTCTCTGACAAAACAAAAAGTTTATCAAGTGGTTGGAAGGGGGCTTCCTGTTGTCATGGTGCCATTGGTGCTAAGGGCCAAGAAAAAGCTGTCTGATGTGTTCTTGTACTTTTGTTTTTGCAGCTCGTGATTGTCCTGTCTCTCTTCTGAAAAGTGTCCGGGTATTTCCATCATACATTTGGATGGCACACTGTCAGATGAGTGAAATAAACCAATCAGTGTTAAACCATAATCAAACATACAAATGTTAAAACTTAAGGTTCTGTTCAATTTTGTGAAAATATCTTTGCTGAAAACTATTATATCATATTATTATATCAACATACAGTTAGAAGATTTTGGAGACGTCAAATATATTTTACCATGTGAATGCAAATGGATTTGTAACTGATTTTCCAATGAGCAGCCTCTCAATCATCAGTTAATATCAACACCAGACTATAACAGCACAAATAAAGACAACGATATTACTAACTATACACCTATCTCTGACGGACAATTATTTTATAGCTTCTCTTCAAAACATTTTATTGTATTCCTTGATATGTTTTATTTCTTCATATGTGTTATGCTTTAATCTGGTTTTCTACTTGCTTCGGCTAGCTCTTCATTCTATTGTTCTTCGTCTTGAATAGTCGGTATATCTGTGCTTTGTTCTGAGATAGTGTTATTGTCACAGTGTCAAGTTGTCCGGACTCACCTGTACAGACTGTCACAGAGTTGATGAGATCTGTATTATATGGCACACAGATGGAATTGGTAAAGTCTTCCAGAAATTCCCTCCAGTGCAATATCCATTGCTTTATATTAACTGTTTGTACCCGGTGACACCAATGGTTGTTTCCTTTCAACCAATGGGAGCCACAGGATTATTTCAAGTTAAACTCAAATCAAATGAAACAAGTAAAAATCTAGCCCAGTGTTTTCAAAATGACCAGTTTTCTTGCAATGTTGAGGATGATTTGTTCACAGCAACATTTTAGTGAAGAAAGTAAAGATAAATGCTTATAAAACTTCAAGCAAACAATTGTGGTATTTCACAAAATGTTGAGGTTGTCTCGTATATTTGCATTTTGGTATTTTAACTAATTGGACTGCCCAGCTATGGATCATTTTAACAAGTGAATTACTGCTTATTATATTGTCATATAAGTGAAATACCCTTGAGTACAACATTAAACCCCAATCAAACAAACTGCTTATTATTACTTTTGCTACATTAATGTGTAGATTTTTGAGCTGTATATGATTATATTTGAACTGATTCAAGTTACATATAACCTTTATGAAGGACCAAATTATCACACGATAATTCTGGTTGCACCAGACATTTGTCTTCAAGACGCTCACACTTGGGCTGACCGTTAGGAACAATCTTCCCAGGGATGTTGGAGCCAAAGAGCAATCATTTGCAGTGTCTTTGGATTGCTTAGTGGTTAGTGCTGTCTTGTCCTTTTTAAAACCAGTGGCTTCACGATGGTGGTTTCCATCACTTATTGGTCTGGCGCGTCATCATATGAGTGAAATAACCTCTCATATTGCGTTGAACCCCAGGCAAACAAGTGCTTGCCCTTTACTTATGACAATTTATGTTGTGAATTATTCATGTTGTCTGCTGTGGAGAAACAATTGTTCAGCAGAACATAAGATACGACACTTAGCATTTAAAGGACAAGACCACCCAAAAACCATGTTTTCTACATAAGTAAAAAAATTTCTTTCAAATGCAATACAAAAATTCTGATGTTCCTAACCCGATCATAACTCTAGTTATCCTCCATTGAAGAGGAACACAGAAACCACTTGAATCATTGAATCCTGTGTACAGCAGATTTCACTGATCTATCATTGGATAGTTCAAACTTAGCGGACCAACCAGAGTGGAGGAAAACTTAGCAGCACAGGATTTGATGACTCAACTGGTGCTTGTGATCCTCTTTAATGGATGATAACCAGAGTTA
>JAVFBX010241471.1:0-10400 GCA_034783855.1 Mopalia kennerleyi | reverse complement strand
TTCTGCTTTATCTTCTAGTTTAGCAGACACTTTTTCCAGCTGTTTGTATTCATTTACAATTTGAGAACATAGCTTCAACAATTCTGATGATTCGATCTGGTAAGTTAAACCTTCTTCTGCAAGAAAAATAAATGTTTACACATTAATAAAGTACAACAGTACAATTATATGTTGATATGAATAAAATAATATCTTTGAACTTTCCAGACAGCTTAAATTGATTGCTTAAGGGTATGTCACTTGTATGACACCGGTGTATTGACACTGACAATGATTTACATTAGCACAACAAAGATGTTAAGTGTTTTCATAATGTTGGAAAGTTAATTTTCCTGTAGTGTTAAGTAAAGACTTCCAGACATCTTGAAAGTAATAAAGATAGGAAGCCAATAACCACTTTTGTCCAAATTCTAGAAGGTCCAAGGTGTCGATAGTTTAGGGCAGATAGTCAAATTTTACCATCAACAATAGAGCAGTTAGCGGTTTAAATTGAGTCTCATGTGAAACATACAAAGTACAGCAAAATAATGAATGTAGATATAACTAGGCTCTAGCACAAATAAGGACACTATTCTCAGTGACAGGTTTGTTCAATGGGTCTTCTCCATACTTTAATATATTTTGCTCAAGGGATGTTGTGCAAAAACAATGAGCAAAGGAAACCCACCTGACAGATAATCACAAGATATCAATCGGCTTCCAGTTGCCTTTTAGCACAGATATCAGCGAATAAACAGCAAGCTCTCGCAAACCGTTAAAGGATATTCCGCTGATAAGAAACTAGTGCCAATTGCTGAACAAGTCAACTTTCCAAAACAGGTTTTCGAGCATGTGAGACTTTTTAACATGTATTCAGCTCTCATGCTTTCAAAGAGTCGACTTAATTATGCTGATAAACACCTTGCATTTTAACCAAGAGTGCAAAATTCTTAAATATCTCAAACACGATTATTAAAATTGTGTAAAATTACCTGTTGCACTGGAATTGTCCGTATCTTGATCTTCAAGCTGGACAGGGTCTTGATTCAGTTTCTAGACAATAACAGAGAACAGAGTTATTCATTGCATGTTTTTAAATTAAAAGTACATGATGGAGTGCTAAACAATGTTGATAAAAATGTTTTTTCTTTTTGGATGATCATTTCGTTTTTCTTTGATTAGGGGTTTGATCGACTTTCTGTTGCCCCTTTATGGCTCTGCGAGAGCCAGGGTAACTGAAGGCACCTCTATCCCTGACCCTCCTCACAACCACCTGCATCCTGGCATATGCAACCTTTATATCTTGAGAGAAATATCTGATCTTACAAGTTGTGATAACAATATTTATGTTTTTGTGTGTTTTATACTACATGATTACTATTCAGACAACTGACAAATTAACAGAGGTCTTGAATTGAACCTTACATTTGAAGACCCTCAAACTAATGGACTACTGACAATACCATGCATGATTGCGTAAAATCATACAAAGCTAAAAAAAATATCTTACCTGTAGACGTTGATTATGTTCTTCATGGAGCTGCTTTTCTAATTGACGAATCAGAGTTTTACTGCTGACTGGCTGTTCATCTGTAAAAACAAACAGTGCTGCCATTTTATTGATTTACATGTATGTTTAACACTGTGTCAAAGGTATTTTACTGATACAACATTAAAAGGCAAACCAACAGCTACAAATGGTTTGTCTGTTTGTTTCATTGGGGTTAAAAGTCATACTCAATGGTATTTCACTTATATGGCAATTGTGCACTTCACACTGTTCCTTGCCTTATTACAATAGAAAAGTAGGAGGAAACCTCGTCAAAACCACCTCCACGATTGCTGGAGACACAACGTGTGACTCACTCATCATATACCTGTTGACAAACGGCCTTCATCCCATGAACAGTACATCGAAGTGGGATTAATAAGCACACATGTCAACCCCAAAGCCACAAAAAGTGATGTAAATGTTTATGAATTTTCCCCAAATCATAAACTATAGGCTGTGATACATACCATTGTCTGGGAGGGAGTTATTCTCTATTTCTGTTTGTAATTTCTCAAGTCTTTCTGACCATGATTTGTCTAATGTCTGAATCTTAAGTTCGTTATCATGAGCCAGTTCTTCTCTCTGATTGGCCAGTTTTTGGAGCGTATCCTTCTGTAGCTCAGCCCTCAACAATTCACAGCGACTGGATTCGACCTGCTCAACTGATATCCTCATGGCTTGTAACTGCAACACTACATCCTCCTGGAAAAGAAAAGAGAAAATATTTAGACAAATTCTATGAGCAAGTTTGTTTGGTACTCTTTGTGATACTTGGGACAACACTTTTAGTTAGTTTGTTTTTGGTTTGATTTGAGGTTGAACGCCATACATAGGTAATTTCACTCACATAACAGAGTGCCAGCCCAATGGATGAAGGAATCTCTAGGGCCCAGCACCAAATCATAAGCTAGACATGCCATATACATGTATCTTAAATCTACTCAATTTGTAAGCGGTTTAATTCTTACAAAAAAAAAGTTACCTAAATGCTACTCACCCAATGTATGAAGGAAAACACCCCCAACACCACTGGCAACAAAAAAAAATCAAGACAGGACAAATACAGGACAATCACAGGACATGATACCAAGACATCACAATCAGTCTTGGTTCATGTTGGCCCTGAAACTCTGAGAGCGCCAGGGTAACAAGAAACGCCGAGAGAGCCAGGGCAACAGGAAACTCCCTTCCAACCCTCTTCACAATAAATGAAAGAAACCACCAATGCTGCCACTGGCATCCATCAAAGACAAACCAACCACAAGACACAAAACCAAAGGTGCAGCAACATTTATGTTATTGGCAAAAAATTAGCTTAATTCTGAAAGGCTCTTCGAATGGCCCTGCTGTTATATACAACCACACTTACAGAATGCTGATGTTCCAGGACTTCCAAAGTTTTCTTGTGTTCAGACTCCAGGGTGGTAAGAAAGCCGTCCAGTTCTTCATTCTGTACAGCATTCAAACACTGCTTCAACTTCATCAACGTCTAACAACACAAACATTTCAATTTAAAAATTGAACAGTTCACAGTTTACATGTAGTCTTTGGTATAGGATACCACAAGCAAAATTTTACCAAAATTTTAGTTCATTCAGGCTGAATGTAAAGGAAAGTCAAAGTTAAATAGCAATTTCGATACAATTCTGTGACTGTTTCAAAAGTTAAAGCAAGGAATAGAATTGTTTCTCCGATTGGTTTCATTGATTGGGGTTTAACGTCGTACTTAAGGGTATTTCACTTATATCATGACTGATTGTCAGTTTCACACTGTGTTCCTTGCTCAAATATGGTGGAAAACCGAGAGGAAACCTCGTAAAAACAACCGCCACAAGCGAAAAGATAGAATGGAAAAGAAAAAATGCTAGATTTACCAATCACATCACATCAGTTAAGTTATGTTGACTGATCTGAGAATAGAAGGCCTGCAAACATTCTTAAAATGACAAAGGTATTAACCAAATGTGTAAAAGTGTTCTAATTGACTCGTCTCTCATTGTATTTACATTGGTTTGTTTGGTAGGGGTTTTAGGTCTTACTCAAGGGTACATGTATTTCACTTATAAAGTTATATGACAACGGATTGTCCACTTCACACTGTACCTTGCCACATAGAAATTACAGTGGACAACCAAGATGAAACCTTGTAAAAAAAACCACCCTGGTGATCACCGGAGACACATCTGTTTGTCGACAGACAGACTCGACCCCATGAACTATGCATCGAAGTAGGATTAGTAAGCACACACGCTAACCACTAAGCCACAGCCGTGGGCAACCATATTTACAGTATTGGTCTATATATACATGTCCAGCCCAAAGCTGGCTTGTTGGATGGATAATTACCTGTTGGCAGTGTTTTTGTTGCAGGAGTCCCTTCCGCTCCATATCTCCTCCGTCACTGTTGTCTGGGTGCTGCATGATGCTCAGCCTATCTTGTAACTGCTTCATCAACCCATCATACTGGCTTTGGACACTCTCCAACTGACAACACAATAAATAAATAACAATTAAACAAACACACCAATAAAGATTTCTATTCCACTTATGCCTTGGAATGAGTAAGTAAATTTCGCATGCTCTTTTATAGATGTTGAATATGTTGATACATGTACATGCTGTCAGCCACAAAATAGGTGCTCAAATACTCAATATATTCGACATGAGATCAATTCCTGTTAGAAGGATGTCAGGGAAACCAGAGAAGTGGACATCCATGTTCTAGGAGATAACAGATAAAAGGCAGAGCACGAAAAACGGACTTGTAGTCCATCACTCATATCCCAGGCACCTGTAGTACAGTATAACAGGGAGCACAACTATTATATAAGAACAAGCAAATTAATGAGAGTTCTGTCTCGGATGACAAACTCCTCAATTGCTCAGTGTGGGCGACTGGAGGAAGCTTCATGTTGCCCTGGTGCTCCCAGAGCGAAAAGCGAACAGGAAGCTGATCTGTTTGTGGTGTCTGTATTGAGTCCTGTTATAGTGCTGTATTGGTCCCGTCCTATCTTTCTTTGTTGCCAGTGGTATCAAGGGTGGTTTCTTTCACCCAGTGGGCTGGCACGTCGTCATATAAGTGAAATACCCTTGAGTACGATGTTAAACCCCAATCAAACAAACATCAATTGCTCAGTTTGTTTGTTTGATTGGGGTTTAATGCTGTACTTCTGTCCTTTTACTCATATGATGGTGTGCTAACTCAATGGATGATGTAAATCACCCATAACACTACTGGCAACAAACAAAGACAAGACCGGAAAGACAAAACAATAGTGGAGAATCACAGGACATAATACAAAGACATCACAAACAGATCAGCTTCATGTTGCCCCTTAGATCTGATATCATAGCACCAGGGCAACAGGAAGATCCCTCCCAACCCACCAGTCAGTTGAGTTTATATCAGAGTACATCCCTTACATACATGTATGAATGTGGTGTAAACCAACAGATACCTACAGTTGCCAAATTATGACATTATCTGGTTTGCACTGCTTTAGTTGATTGATTAATTGGTCTTTGTTTGTTTGGGGTTTAATTTTGTACTCAATGTTATTTCACTCATGATGATGGACTGTCCACATTTCATTCTGTCTTACTTGAGTACAGTGGAAACCCCGAGAGAAAACCTCCTAATACTGCACTGTGGAATTAATTCAACTTGTATAATACATTGACGTTGTGTCTATACAGCACTTTCACAGGATTGTGTTAACAGTAAAATAATCGGTGTAATAGGTCCTCAACCATTTGTCTGTTTAAACTGTTATCCTGTTATTAAGCATATTTCACTTTAAATATATGGCAGCTTCGAAGGTGAGGATATTAATATTAAAATCAATGACGTTAATAAATATAGGAAAACCACAGGGTACAAAGCCAAGTGTGCCTCTTTACACTGCGAGATGGAACAAAAAAAGTTATCAATGGTTTGTCACTGGCTAAGGGACATAAATGTAATAAGTCCCCGCCAACCCCAGGATTGCTCAGATTCTATGGTGAGATATCCCTTTTACAATCTTTGTCAGTGTTATCTATGGTTTGCCCCAGATCGACAAGCACCTGGACATATTAAGCTCCCACCAACCCCTGGATTGCTTAGATTCTATGGTGAAATATCCCTTTTACAATCTTTGTCAACGTTATATATGCTTTGCCCCAGATCGACAAGCACCAGGACATATTAAGCTCCCGCCAAGCCCAGGACTACATGTACATATTCCTGATTAACGTATCCCTTTTATAAGCTCTGTAAACATTATCTATGGTTTACCCCTTTGATGGGCAGGCATGAGGACACAACCACCTCCCGCAGAACACAGCACTACTTATTTTGTGCTGAAATATCCCCTTTACAAGTTTTGCAATTGTTCTGAAGCATTGACAGCTTAAAGTGTTGACATGTATTTTGTTTAATACCTGGGAGGCCATGTTTTCTACCTGTAGTCCCCATGGCAACCAAGTCACAGTAACCTCCACATCTGGCTTAAGGTAAATACACCAACGTCGTTGAGGTAATGCTGTCGATTGCATTGTCAATCATCAGTACATGATAAGAATGAATATCAGCTATAGTAAATAGGAGGCTATCAATGTTTTATAGAACATAAATCACACAGTCACAGGTATGTCCATCAATTCAAAATGCTGAATCATTTTCTGAATATGTTCAAAATAAACTCCCTCTCATCAGCAAATTTGTGAAGAAAACTGAACTTTGATTTTGATGGGTAAACCTCGACTTAAATGTACATATTTTGTTCTTGTTTCAGGTGAATGGGCCTGATAAGGTTAATAACAATTTTAAAGTCACTTCTTTCGAGATGTGTTGAGATTTTGACAGTTGTTTTGATCAGCCTATTAACAAATACATGTACATCCAATTCCACATTTTGGTTTGCAATATGCACGGAGGTAAATCTGAGTAACAACACATTAATAACGAGTCAGTTACCTTGGTTTCACAAACCAGTATAACCTATTGAGACAACCTTCTCTTAATAGTCCTTGTAATCAGTTATGACTGATAATAATACCAGAGGAGATGAAAACAGAAATCCAATAGTACCATCCCTATTACCAACAGTGGAATAGGACTACCACAATCCATATGCTGTTGACATAATAAGTCTAAAGTTGTGATGCCAGGACAGTAAAACAATAATACAGCAATTGTTCTACTAGTCAAATAACAACACAGAAAGCAATGACCACAAATAGGCTGCAAATGTTGAGGACACAAGTCAAGGCAGTGGCTGTTCTATCTATCTATCTTCTGTCAATCCATTATTAAAGAACACTTCAAGCTATGACCAAATCTGTGAATTGTAAATGTTTGTCGAATACAACCTGGGCAATGTAATCCACCCAATGTTTTCTTTTAATCCAATAACACCACAGTAAGCAATTGCTTTTTTTTTCCATACACAAAAATTAGCAGATAGCCTTAATTTCTCCGAAGCTCAGAGAAAACCTGGATCAATTTACTTGAGTATCCCATCCAATACAACTCCTTTCAAATACACACGGACAGATCTCTTCATACCATATGCTAGTTGACAAGATGAAAAATCTGAGCACATTTTTCAGACAACTTATTAATCTTTCAAATCAATTATTTCTGACAAAAGGGCACTCATAGGAATAGTTATGTAAGACAAATCTTACAAACTAAAAAACTATTTCCACACTTTCCCAATTTTTAAGCAAAATGCAAAACATCCAGAATCTGCAAAAATCTGATAATTTGCATATTGGTACTCCTCAGTGTCACAGTAGGCTTATAGTTAATGGAAAATTAAAACTCAATAAAAAACATGGCTTGAACTTGACTGTGAAAAATCCATACGGACGCCTCTTGAATTCAAAACAGCTTCCCAAATGGGCTTTTGTCGTCTCTTGATTATTTTAGCACTATGTATGTATGGCAAAAGAATCGCTTGATCAGATTTACTGTGAAGTGAGACCTGGCTCTATAAAATCAGCATGCTTAGACGAGGTCGTTTTATTTTAATTAGCGGCTATCTGAATGAATAAAGAATAGGCTTTCCCTGATCAGTGAGAATATATAACCAGAATGCACGCAACCCAAGAGATGTTCTGCCGGTGTAAAAATAACACGCTGATTAAACTTTACTTATTTACATGTAGGTTAACATCTAAAAAGGTAGAGGTATTATGTCATTGATGTAAAAATCAACTTTAATTCACTTTGAGGAACAAATGCCCTGTTCACCTGATGTTTCATAGGTTTTGTAAACATACCTGTTTACTTGATGTTTTCCATGATAAGCCATACTATTTAGTTTAGATATCCCATTTGCTTTTATGTTTTCTATTTTTAGCTGTAAGCTTACAGTACATTTACATACCCTGATTCCTTGATGTTTTCTATGTTTAGCTGCACGGCAATACCCTGTTAGATTGCGGTTGTCAGTCTTGGGGTGTATTGAATACAGGATTATCCAGATTCATGTTTTCTATTTTAAGCTGTACATGTACTATACATTAACATACCCTGTTTCCTTGATGTTTTCTTTGTTTAGTCACACTGCAATACCCTGTTAGCAAGAGTCTTCAGTGCTTAATCTTAGTTTCTTTGGTTGTGATAACAAAAATCTGACGTTTCTTGTGTGTAGATGTATGCTAAATACCCTGTGTGCCTGGCACTTATTATGTGTAGATGTATGCTTAATACCCTGTGTGCCTGATGTTTCTTGTGTGTAGATGTATGCTAAATACCCTGTGTGCCTGGCACTTATTATGTGTAGATGTATGCTAAATACCCTGTGTGCCTGACATTTATTATGTGTAGATGTATGCTAAATACCCTGTGTGCCTGACGTTTCTTGTGTGTAGAATTAGATGTATGCTAAATACCCCGTGTGCCTGACATTTATTATGTGTAGATGTATGCTAAATACCCTGTGTGCCTGACGTTTCTTGTGTGTAGATGTATGCTAAATACCCTGTATGCCTGACATTTATTATGTGTAGAATTAGATGTACATGTATGCTAAATACCCTGCGTGCCTGCTGTTTCCTGTGTGTAGATGTGTGCTAATTAGCGTCTATATGAGATTTCCTGTGTATAGCTCAGCTCACATACCCGGTTATGTTTTGTTTCCTGTATGTAGCTGTAACATAACTAGTGTAAACTTCTTTGATTCCTTTGCCTAGCTGTTCTGTAGAGTAACATATATACAATGTATAAATATACTTTGATTGCTTCATGTTAATAGCTCGCCGCTTTCTGTATAAAGTTATACTACATGTATATACTATGTATAATATTACTTGATATGTCTTATGTTCACGATTGAGGTTTCCTTTGTTAAGCTGTACAATGGATAAATACCAGGTTTCCTTGTCCATGGTTGTATTGAAAGAAAATGCCTTGTGGGCTTCACTTTTATGTTCAGTTTCAATAGAGGGCTCTTATTTATAATACAAGTGTATTTTTATAACAGGAAGTGACCATTAATCCCTTAAGAAGTTTTCGTATTGTGATTAATAAGGTTTTATCCCAAGTTATTTCAATACTACAAGTATAAGGACATGCTAGACAATTGCCTTCAACGTAACTGCTTTAAAAAAAAAAAAAGAAACCAACAAAGCACGGAATACAAAAAATGATGAAATTAACTATTCAAATTAGCAGCCGATGAAAGGGTCATATCGGCTCAGCAGGTTGATTAAGGTTTCACGCCATGCATAAGGTTATTTCACTCATATGATGGTGGACCAGTCCAATGGGTCAAGGACATTTTCCTTGTAGACGTGACAAAAATATCACAACATAAAATATAACAACATATGTAGCAAACAGATTTGCATTTTGTCTGTGTAGACGGAAGCTCTCTTCCAATCACCCACTGCTTTATAGTAGAATGAAATTCTTTGACAGAATAGCTATAGAATTCCTCATTGATTTCATAGATAAATTTCTCCATGTGTGCCTTTGCTCTTACACCTATCAACTAAAGTCTCAATGTTTAGTCAATAATTCTTTGCCAAATCTAACCAAATAGTTCTGAGCCAGAGGTCCATTAATATAACATGATCCCCGTGCATCGAAATAGATTTCATTAATAAAGTCATTTAATAAGCATGAGATTTGAGATCAAACGTAATAAGTGACATTATTAGCTGATGCGGGTATATCAATTATTTATATATTTAATTGATAACAATGATTAGCTTTTAACATCGTACTCAAGCGTATTTTATGGATCAATATGATCATTCAAGTTGTAAGTACTTGTTGGAAAGTCACGAGAAAAAGCTCTTTCATAGAGGAGGTCAAAAGATGGCCTCGGAACCCTTGAGATGAACAATGAGGTGGAGCCAGTTTGAACCTAATATAGTTCTATTGCTCTCCTTTATATCCAAAAATGAAAAAGAATGGGCATTCACAAGACAGTTCCTATACTCTTAATGCATGCTTTTTGTTTTTGCTTTGTAAATACTCTATTATATATGTTGTTACCATATCTTAAATGATTATACATTCATTTAACTGTATATATTTTCACTTATTTCGTATACCTATGTCATCTATTTATGTGCATAATGCTTGTTTTTTTTAAATTTGGTATATTTGAGTGATTGAGTGTGTGAATGGAGGGCCTCAGGGAAGATCAACATCCTGTTGGCTGAGTTTGTGTATACCCTTAATAAATAAAGCTTTATTATTATTAGTATACAGACACATCACAAGCAGATCGGTTTTGTATTGTACCTTAGCTCTAAGGGCAACAGGGCAACAGTAAGCGCCCTCCCAGCCACCCGCAGTTTAGAGTGTATGTTCAGGCAGTTATAAATGGCTGGAAACTAGACGGAACACTAATAAAGGAGCTGAACTTGG
>JAVFBX010241460.1:0-10400 GCA_034783855.1 Mopalia kennerleyi | reverse complement strand
AGTAAGGTGACACACTAACACCTGAGCAGGATTAGTAAGGTGACACACTAACACCTGAGCAGGATTAGTAAGGTGACACACTAACACCTGAGCAGGATTAGTAAGGTGACACACTAACACCTGAGCAGGATTAGTAAGGTGACGCACTAACACCTGAGCAGGATTAGTAAGGTGACACACTAACACCTGAGCAGGATTAGTTGACGCACTAACACCTGAGCAGGATTAGTAAGGTGACACACTAACACCTGAGCAGGATTAGTAAGGTCACACACTAACACCTGAGCCAGCTTACTGCTCAAGGTCTTATACAGGACTCTATTCAGCGTCTGGGGAATGGACATTTCTCTTTGTTCTTGAAACTGTTCCTATACTAAAAGCTTGCCCATTTATTAGATTATCCCTGAAGGGTTTTAACAAGGGCTTAGCCAGAAATCAAAAGTATGGTGTCCAAAATGGTAATTTTGCCTCACTTTTTAAGTAACTTGGTGTCCAACTTTTACACCTTCCCTATCCCCATCATGTTAAAGTTTCTAAAGTCCATATGAGGCAATAATTCATCCAAGGTGTCCAAATGATGGATGGACACCCTTCCGCCGAAGCCTTTGTGCTTTAATTATTTTTGGTTTTGGAGATTGATATAATAAATAACAGTGGAGCGGTCTGATAATAAACAAGGTATTATAGGTTACTCCAGGTTAAGACTACGAGTAAACTGCAGAGATTTTACTGACATTCAACCGTTTAGATGTGCGACCTGCATGGCTGCATTGTTCAGATTACGTTAAAGCTAAAAGTATTCAGCGTGGTCTACTTTTGTAAAATACTAGATCGAGTTAATTGAAAGATGAAAACACTCAGAGCTGCAATGCTCCAATTAAAGGGCATAAAAAATATAGATATTTTTTAGTAGATGTTTTTATAGAAGGTTTATTGCTGAAAACCAAACACAGACCCCCTCAAAATTGCTGTATTTTTCAGGAGATTTTTAACAAAAATCCTGAAGTTTAAAGAGCTTTGATGACTTTACACACACACACACACACATTTGTAAATTTCCATTTTCTTTCCTTTACAGAATTTTTAAAAATGGACTTTAGATTTTGTTTTTAAAATTGACAATTACAGTTCTGGGTGTTGCAGTATTATCCATTATTGACTGAAAGCGGAAAGAAACATTTTATTTAAAGAGAAATAATTTTAAAAAATGTACTTTTCACATATTCTGCAACTGTAGACAACTATGACATTGAAAAAAAATCATGTTTTTTAACAGTCTAAAGCTATTTATATTTTTTGCAAATCAGTGTCGAAGTTATTAATCAAAAGGGCTTGTTTAATTGAAGAAAATGAAATTTAACAGAACAATAAAAACATCTAAAAACTAAAATAAATTGTAACAAAGTCCGACCAACAGCTGTAGGCCTACATAATAAAGAAAGGGCATGCTTGCTAAAATGTCTTGACAAACAAATGCAATGGCAGATCCTGAGATGGACTGTTATGGAGAAAATAGCTGTGTGAACAGTGTTCAAATGCTGATGGCAACAAGCTATCTGGATAAACTTCCCATTTTGGAAACTTCTAGCTGTATTTAATAAAACAACCAACCTAAATCCAGGAAACCCAAATCCCTATCAGGAAACCTCCACAATGACTCGCCATATAAGGATATGGGTGGAGTCTGTTTTCATACTTGGAAAGCCTATAACCATATTTGGACATAGGCGGAGTCTCTGAGCTGCCAATATGAGGTAAAATAGAAGTTAAGGCCCTTTGTTTTTTAATAAAATTGTAATAAATTACATTGAATACTGTTATGAAATTTTTGATTTTGTATAAAAAAAATTTCTTCATGAAAATCAACTGGTATTGCACACAATTTAACATAACTACTTTCAAGAAAAAGGACTTTTTCTTGTTAAATTTCTCTTCAATTGTTTGCATAAAAATGTCTCCTCCAGGTATGTTAAATTAGTATGCCTTTGTCTTAACAAATGCCCAAGAAAACTACAGTGAAATTTTCAAGTAATAAAATCAAACGAAAAATACCATTTTTGTCATTGACAAACATCCAAGGCCAATTTTTACCAGAAATCAAAACCAATGCTTTTAAAAACATCCTTTAAGACAACTTGTAGGATAAAAACTGGTACTTCTTTTGTCTGTTTTTGCTTCCTTCAGAGCTTTTTGCAACAACTGTTTCTTTGGGGGATGCTCTGTAACAAATGTTTCACATTCAAAACATTCTGCAACACTGTATCTAAACATCCTTCTGCTTTATCATAGGAACATTTGTTCATGACTGAACATGTAGGAACAAAGTTTACATTGTATTTAACTCAGTCACAAGTAACACATTAGAAAAAGGTTATAACAGAAATAGCACTTTAAAACCAGGAAGTTTTAATTCCTTTTACTATTTTGAAGAAACCTTCAAAATTGCAGCACTTTTAAATGTTGAGTAAGAAAGTTAAATTATATATAATTGTAGCACTATCTTAATAGTTTTGTAAGTTTTCAGATTAAGAATTGTCATTTTATGGGGGGAAGAGGGGTGTCCTATTTAAGTAACACTTAAAACTGAATAACACAAATGAAAGCATTATAAGAAACCTATGGACAAAGACTCACTATTATCATAAAACAGACCCCTATATTGAGGGGTAATTCATCTTAGTGGGCAGAACTTTTCAATATAATATTTCTTAAGACAGTTATTTACAGGCTTTCTAAAAATCATCAGAATTTTTTAAAAATTAAAAGTCAATATTGTAGAATCTTAAAACAAAACCAACCTTTTTTATATTTGTTTTGGAGATTTAAAAACAAAAAGTTTTATTTAAAAATATACCTATCATTTATTTCAGCTGCAGTGTGCTCAGATCTTGTTTTAAAAGTTATGTGTAAATATTTCGGTATTTTTGTTACATTCAGATCCAACAATTCTCTACTTGTAGGAATTTTAAAAGAAAATGTTCTGGAATCAGCTGCCAAATATCTGTTAAGTATTGTTTGTTTTGTAGCACATTTTTATACATTTATCATCTTACTAAAACCTAAAGAATTAGAATGTGTGTGCATGGTAGTCATAGAAACCATTAATAACAACAACGACAACAAAAAAAGAAAACATACTGTCTCATAACACTCATTTCCAAAGAAAATATACGATATTTCATCGTAATTTTCCCAAACCATTGAAATGCTGTCATTTTTACAGTTTTCACCTGTAAGAATACACTTGATCACCCTTTACGTGACATGCTGTGAAGATTTCTGCCCTGACACCTGTTACATGAGCCCTAACATGCAACCACTTCACAGCGTCAATTATTTAATTCACTTCAGTATGGCAATCTCAACTTTGCCATTCAAATGCTACAGCAATTTCTGCACTGTATTTTTTGTACCCGTTCAAAGTTCAGATCCGATTTTCAAAATTGTTTTAAATCCACAAGAATAAAAACACACTTTTTTTATCCCTGGAAACATTGATTTCTATAAAATAAAAAAAGGACATTCAGCTTATGTTGCTGTCTTGTAGCGTTTTACATACGCCAACCCCCAAAAAAAAGAAAAGAAAAAAAAAACACAAAAAATTGTCAGTTCAACCTGAGGTGATGAAGTTATAGGAGAGTTATCTCCCCTCTCTCCCCTCTCTAATGTCTTTCAGAGAGGAGGGGAGAAATGACTGTTGATTTAATTCAATTTAAAGTTGAATTTTTTTAAAAATTATACTCTCACATACTGGCCTTCAGTCTGTTCAGTAAGGACCCGATTTAATTTATCGTCGCTTTCTGTGGTGTCGTCGTTATGATGACGAACGACGTCACTGTCTGCCATTGATTTGTGGAGGTGCCTTGGTTGCGAGGAAATTTGTTGGTTGGCGGATTGTGGCTCCGCTTCAGAGGTGTTGCCGTAGTGACTGGCCCCGCCTAAATCTCTCGAAGAGAACTCGCTTGTATTGAGGTGTTGGCTGTCTGCAGACAGAGGAGGTGTTGCCTGCGTAACGACGGGCTGTGCCAGAGGTAGATTGGTTGAAGAGGTTACAGAGGCGTTGCTCGGGGCATTGCTGTGGCCAGTGCTGCCTTCAGAGAGGGGAGGGTGTGTGGGCGGAGCCTGGTTAGTGATAGACACCTCCCCTGGCCCGCCCTTTTCTATAAGTCTATACTGAGTCTGAGTTGACTGAGGGTGTGATAGAGGTATTTTTGGCTGATCTGCTGATTTCCCTGATGTCCGGTCTGACCGTGATTGACAGGCCGTTAGCTCCTCCCCCTCCTCCTCATGCCCTGCCACTTTATTCCCTGAAATGACCGTTGCAGTTACGGCACTACCCTGATTTGTGGGCAACGGCGTTCCTATCCCCTCGGGATCAGCCCTTTGTGGCTGGGGATCTAAGTGCCCAGATTGATCCGTGCTTTTTAAGCAACTCGCGATAACGAGGCTTTGACCCGTGTCAGCTTTTGTGTTGCCCGTAACAAGGGGCGTTGACGAATCATCCATGTCAACATCGTCAGGAAGCTCCGATAGATCTAAATTGCTACGGTCTATATCTTCAAGGGAATTCCCCAGCTGATTGCCCACAGCTCTTTGATCTTCCGTCTCGGCCACTTTGGACAAGAGGGGCTGCAGCAATCTCTAAAATAAAATAAAACAAGGAAAATATGAATTGTTTATCGATACATTTTTCTTCTAATTATTGTACCCAAAATCCATAAGAAGACACAATAATGTTTATGTTGTTTTCGCGGAAATTGGGGAATTAAATGCAATCCCATCCAACGTCTTTACAGGAGGAATAAAATAAGATTTGTTTGTTTGTTTGTTTGGGGTTTAACGTCGTACTCAAGGGTATTTCACTTATATGGCGACGTGACAGCCCAATGGGTGAAAGAAACTACCCTCGACACCACTGGCAACAAACAAAGACAGGACAGTACAAATACAGGACTATAACAAGACACAATACAGACACCACAAACAGATCAGCTTCCTGTTCCCCTTTAGCTCTGAGAGCACCAGGGCAACATGAAGCTCTCTCCAACCGCCCGCCCGTCAAACAGATGGGCTTCATGCTGCCACCTAGCACTGAAACCACCAGTAACAACAGTTCTATATCATGCACATTAATGACCAGACACTGCTGCTGTAGTGAAAGCATCGCGAAGAGTGAATAGCAATTATTTATTTGTTTGATTGATTTGGGTTTAATGCTGTACTTGAGGTTATTTTACTTACATGTGCCAGCCCAATGGGCGAAGGAAACTACCCTCAACGCCACTGGCCTTAGATAAGACAAATACAGTACAATCACAGGAAGTAAAACTGAGACATCACAAACATAACGATTTCATGTTGACCCTTAGCTCTGAGAGAACAAGGAAATGAAGTATTAAACTACATGTAAGTAGCATGAAAGTACCCTGCGAAGGGCCCATGTCAAACCCTGTCAGTACTTGGTGTTAGGAACAGTGAAGTCCTTTAAGCTTTTGGTTCGTACAATTCTGATAAATGCAACATTAACTGTGGTTTGAGCTGAATGAGACTTAATATTAAATGAGAAAATGGTCATTTTTTTTTCAAGTTATGATATACACATGAAGTATTTACACAAAAAGATAAACTGCAAAAAGGCTGACCATATTTGCACTTGTGAAATGCAATCCCTTCCACTAATTTTAGTTTCCTCATCATAAACATGTAGACATTATGCAATCCCATCCATTGATGCAACAATTACAATATAAATTGAATCTGATTGATTGATTGGTGTTTAATGCCGTGCTAAAGGGTATTTCACTTATATGACGGCTGTGTATTCCAACAATAATTGACACTAACACAACCAAGATGTGAAGAGTTCCATAATGTTGGAAAGTTAATTTTCCTCCAGTGCTAAGTAAAGACAGAATTGCTACTCTTTAAACAAACTGCCCTTTATAGCCAGAGGGCTTATATTGAATCTAAAAATTGTTCACAAAACACACAGACTAGATAGTTGTGAAATATGCGACAGCAGTCATATTTGTTTGTGTAACTTGGGGGAATGCAGTTGCATCAGTCATTACAACAGGTAAACTTTATATTCCAATTTGAATACAAAACCTTTTATTATTTGCAAGTTATTTTTTTAGAAGTTAGGTTAAATGCAATCCCACATGTTCTATTAACAGGTAGATTGTTTGATTGGGGTCGTCGTATTCAAGAGTATTTCCAAGACGGATTGTCCACTTCAGACTGTTCCTGGCCTAATTATGGTGGAATAATTGTGCATTTTAAATCTATAAATTTGTTTTCAAGTTATTATGTGCACAACACATACACAGGCCTTATTTTTTCAAAATTTTGTGTAACCGATCTACCGTTTGCGTGAATTTTAACCCACGTAACCCATCGTACATTTACATGAAACCACTTTTCACGAACGATCGTTCTCATGAATAGGTTATGCCAATTATACTTCCATGATGCTGGTCTTTAAAAGACAGTCAGTTTTCAATATATAAATAATGCATGCCTATTTCCAAAATTTAATTCTACCGCATGTTCAGCTAAACAGTTAGTTATTCTACCCATATATATAGTTGGGACAAACCTCAACAACTTCAGCAAAGTTCATGGGCGCTCTATGCCTATATTGAGCTTCTGAAATGTACATCCTTTGCTGTGCAGAACTGTTTTAAAAGTGTCAGTCAGGGAGATCAAATTGATAGACAAAAGGGCACAGCAGGACGCTTTTCAGAGTTCTATTACAGAGCCGCACCCTGCTAACCCCTACTCTCCAGCTGTGGAATAGCCTACAATGGATACAATGTTGACGGTTGTTTATTACTTCAAAGGAACCAAAAGCCAGGACAGCATGGGTTTCAGAAACAGTGATACCCTGCCCACCACATGACATTGTCTTTGTTTAATTCACGACAGCCAAGTCACCATCTATCAATCATAGCTATAGGTTGTAGCGCCACTCCCTCAGTCAATTAACCAATTCCTCATAATTCCACAGTGTGGGTATGGTTTCATTTTATAGGTCACACACCTGTGTTATACTTCACTGTCCATATAAAACAACATTGAGCCAACAGAACGCTTCATTCACTTACACATTTTAAAAATATGTTGCTGTATATATTTCTGAGAAATCACCTTTTAATTGATTAAAGGGATATATTACAAGTTGTCCCAGGAAACAATGTTTTGGTTTTAAAACTTAACTACACTGTAAGTGTACATGTATGTTATATAATATGGTTATATAGCCTAGGTGACCAGAATACTAATCAGCTGAGGGACCTCACAGGCTGACTGTCTGGCCCTGAGATCGCGGCAAAGATGAAAAGATTATTGTGTATGTTTATATTTTTAGCCCCGGTGAGCACCCTAGACTCATTTTGCGTGAACAGTGACTGTTCGCATGAATTTTTGTTTGCGTAACCTGAACGACTGTTCATGTGAAAAAATAAGGCCTGCGTACAGATAAATAGATTCACAAATTATGCACTTAAAGATATACTGTTTTAAGCACCTTGGTAGAATGCAATGCAATCTTTCATCCTATAACAGCAGGAAGCCTCATTCCAAGTTTGAAGGTAATTCCTGGATTTGTTTTCAAGTTAACATATTCACAACATTGTGGGACACTTGGAATGACAGACCAAAGGACGGACGGGCAGGATTTCAAAGTTCTCCCACCCTAATAAAGTGGCGGGGGATGGTTATCACAGTCCATGAAGTTTAACACATTCACAGTGTTCTCATTTAGAATTACATAGAACAGTCTCTGGGGTATTGAGGATAAAACATTTCTTGTATGGCTTGAGTCTTATCTGCAAAATATATTGGCCATGATTTCCACTTAATATAGAGAAGAATAAACTGATGATGATTATTAATAACAATTGTCATATGATATAGCGGCCACAAATATAATACTGTCAATACGAGTAGACCACCGATCAGCCGTAATATAGCAGGGACATAAAACTCCTGAGAAATCACTGACTACAAACACAAAACCAGATGGCAAATTAGCACTATATGGAAATAGCATAATCCTTCAACCGTCAAGACGACACCATCACACTGCTAAGGGGATAGTCGTTGATTTGACGATGGCTTGGATATCAAACACCATAGCTTAGGCAAGTCACTCATTTAAACTATCCTGCATTGAATGTAGACTCGGACTCTTCCCTTTTCCAAGGCCCTGAATGGGGCAGAAAAAAAGACCATCTATTAGTCGTGTATAGTTTTCGTTACAACTACTCTTGGAGGATTGTATTGTGTGTAAAATCTCAACACCAACACCATATTCCGAGAGAACTGTGTGAGGTCTCAGGATAAAGTACCAGTGTAACAGTTGAAGGAAAACAACCTCAATGTCGGGGACAAAAATGACAAGACACAGATCCAGACTGCACTAAACAAATCATCACAGTGTTGTCCCATAGCGGAGAGAACATCAGAAAAAAACCCATTAACCACCTGCCTAAGTGGGATCTAACATGAGAGGAGGAGTTGAGCATGAGGAAGAAAATCAACACAAGCTTGCAGTAATGTACACGAACAAACCACAAACAAGTCAAGAGTGTAGAGGATTCTCTACAACAATTATTAATAACGGACAGTAATCCGGGGATTGAGCATGTAGATCAGGCAAGCTGGATTCCATTGAGGAAATCCTTGTTGTAGATTTCTTTAATTAAGTACTGATTTGTTTGTTTGTTTGGGGTTTAATGTCATACTCAAGGGTATTTCACTTATATGACAGATTGTCCACTTCACACTGTTCCTTGTCCTAGTATGGTGGAAAACCGAGAGGAAACCTCGTAAAAACCACCCCCGCGATTGCCGGACCCACATTTTGACCTGGTTAAAGTTTTTGAGAGATTCGACACACTACCAGGTCTTCCAAGAGCTAATTTTGTTTATGTGCAATGATTATAAGACTGGCAAAACTATATGCAATGGTTAAATAAAATGGAACATGCATAGAGTAGAGTGCAATGTTTAATTTACAGATTTTATTTTTTCCTAGGTTGTTCGATAGCTTCACACAAAACACAGCAAAACAAACAATAGTTGGTGAATACTTTAAAAAACACACACACAAAGCCACTAAATAGAATAAAATTATGCACTTAATGGAGGTACCACAGAATCAAATTAAAGAATAATGAGTACCAGTGAGAAATAACAATTTGTTTCAGCATAACATTCAATGTTACTTCCCTGATATGATCACTCGTTGTTGAAGAGCTGGGCCACAAAGAGGCCTCTTCAATGGGGTTTTCGTACTGGGGACAAATGGAACCAAATACTCCACCAGGTCAAATGACATTGTTTCTCTAACCCTTTCATGGTATCAAATGCTTTATTGTCAGAGTTAAATAAATTATATTGATTTTTTCATTCAGAGGAATTAAAAAAATTCAGCTAAATTCAGCATTATCGTTCGCTCTCTACATTTCATTGCAACTGCTATTTGTCCTAGCAAATATCAAGTTTCAGTCACAAAATATAACCGGACGCCTGATTATTTCAGCTTTGGAGGTACATGTACACACCAGGTAAGGAGCAAGATTAAAAAAAACTCTGCAACGAATATGAACACTTCTACGTCACAGAGTCAGTCTTAACTGAACAAATAAAATGTGACAAAACCCCCATTCTTGAGACGAAGAGAATAATATAGCTTTAAAAACCTTATTTTGGGCTTTATCTATCAACTTAAAATGTGTTTATAACAGTGCTATTTTGGAGCTCTTTTAAGGACCTGGATGGTGTGTATGGGAGGGGCATAACAGTACTATTTTAAGGACCTGGATGGTGAGTATGGGAGGGGCATAACAGTACTATTTTGGATATCTTTTAAGGACTCTAAGGCAATTTACATTAAACTTCAAAAGATACCGGCACAAGTCAAATAGCAACTTTAATGTAAAGTGTGTTAACACACTTATATTGATTTGTTTGTTTGATTGGGGTTTAATGTCTTATTCAAGGGTATTTTACTTATATGCTGAAGGATTGTCAAATTAACACTGTTACATGTACATGCCTAATAACGGTGGAAAACCGAGAGGAAACCTCGTAAAAAGCACCCCCGCAATTGCCAGAGCCACAACGTGTGACTCACTCATATACTTGATGGTCGCCAGACGGACTCGATACTGTGAACAGTACATTGGAGTAGGATTAGTAAGTGCAGTCGCTACCACTAAGCCATAGCCCCCTTTGTAGTGAAAGGAAATCCATAGATTGATTAGTGTAAAGCACCACACTCAACTGTATTTATGCTATGTTGTTAAATTGAACTATATTTTAAATAAAAGTTCTGATTAAACTTAAAGAATTTACTTTGAATAGGGAGGAAGAGTGTGTGTAAGCTGGTGTGT
>JAVFBX010241449.1:0-10401 GCA_034783855.1 Mopalia kennerleyi | reverse complement strand
CGCATTAAATAATTTTCGTTTTTGCGGCATTATTTTAATTTATGAACAAACTTTGATACCACTTAAAATCGTAGCGACCTGAATTTATTGATAAAAGCTAATTTTGGGCGCTAGTTCCTCTTTAAATTAAAGATGGTAAATGCGTCATGTTAAGTATAGATCTATCGCTGTGTTACTTTGCTGTTTCGAATTGCTTAACGGGTTATTGGCTTTAGTCCATAAAAGATACACATAATGCGAGATAAAATGCCACAAACATCAGTTTTTCTCCCGTTTTTAGTTCTATATTATGTGTTATATGCCAAACCACAATGCGACAAACATGATCTTATCGTGCATAAACGGCGAGTGCATCAACCATTGCTATCTTTTTATAAAGAAATAAGCCAGAACCGATGTGCTTGCCGTTGGTATACACGATCTGGAAATTCAATGTAAGCTGTCATTCTGCTTATTGGAGTTTAATACCCAGGACACTAAGTCGTAAAGAGCAGTTAGAAATATTAATGCTTGTGATTGACTCTCCTGAGCTAAGAAGCTTTAAATGAAACTTGTCCATCGACACAACAAACAAATAAAGTGGATACAGCTAGTTCGAAATGATATTGACAAACTAACTTTAAAATGTGTCAAATATCATTGTGGTAAATTAATCATAAAATTTTATAACAAGAATTGTGCCTTGCTTTTAAACGAAGGGGACTGCTTGAGCTTTGTGATATGACATAGTATTTTTTTCAACCAGATTGGTGTACCTTATGTGGTTGATTAACAATACCAGTTTATCGTATATTTATTTCATACAAGACTACTGTAAGTCAATGTGATAAATGACACTTCTTTTTATATGAGTTACAGATTTATCTCCCTTTTATGCGACTGGCCAGCACCATTGAGAGTCAAGCCGGTTTGCCGGTAAGTGAATCTCGCTAAACAATACTCATGCACTGTTCAATTTTCTATAAAGTGATTGTTTGTTTCGGCAAAAAAGTTAGTGCGAACTGGTTTAACTTTTTTGATACGTTTATTGCAAAAAACCAATTAGATGTCTGGTAATAAATCACGTGGGATATTAAAACTTTTAAAAATTCCCGACAATATAAGGCAACAGTTTATAAAATCCATTGGGCTATTACGATAACACTTCTACTTCGCTTCGCACGTATAAACTCCGTTTGAGGAAAACCGGCTAATAGTTCACTTAAAATCTACACAATCATATTATCTACTTTATCTTAATTATTCAAACCGAATCACACACTGTAGACGAATAGTTTTCGAGCTAAATACGCAGAAGTCCATTTCGGGTCTTTTTAATATGTTTCTATCAATGAGTAAGGTCGATTTGCACAAAAAAGATAATAATAATGTTGGTTTATTTGATTGGGGCTAGTACCGTACTTCAAGCTTATTTCGCTTAGATAACATTGCGAATGACCGTCAAATGGTTATGAATCCCAAGTCGTCTGCATTTTAGAAACACATAAAGTTTGGAACGTTTCCTGATGTTATCTGATTTTCGGAACTGGTTTCTGTGGATGTGTAAAGTAAACCGATTGTCGTCAAGAGCGGGGAATATTTTTTAAAAAGAAGGCACGGGTAAAGGATCAAATAAAACTACCCCTACATTTAGATGACGACATAAATCCGTCATTAAATCAGTCTTCACCTTTAATTCAGATGAAATATTAACCGTGTACCAATGCAAGCTGTTGCGAATCACCAAAGAGAGTCTGCACTCTGGCTATTAAAGGGCAGTTTGTTTGAAGAGTAGCAAGGTTATCTTTACTTTAGCACTGGAGGAAAAAATTAACTTTCCAACATTATGGAAACGCTTCACATCTTTGTTGTGCAGGTGCCGATTATTGTTGGAATATGCCGCCGTCATATATGTAGAGAAATAACCTTAAGCACGGCGTAAACACCAATCAATCAATAAAACCACAGAGAGAGAGAGATTAACACACTAATAAAGTTTTACATATTGTTGTACCATCCAGGCCGCTGATTAGAAGCGGAAGAGTGCGCCAGGAGGGGAGGGGAGAGTAGCTCGACTTGCGAAGAGGGAGGGCATATGAATCTTGTGTCCGGGCACTTTTACGGACAACAGCCCACCACAAGCAGGCATGGCTTAATGCACCCCCCGACATCCTGCTCTTGACACAAATATCAAGAGATTGTATGTGGCAGGCTTGGCTTTTGGAGATGTTGTGTAAATTTGTACGATTTGTCTTATTTAACATATCTTGTCAATGCTTCAAGTGACGTGTATTGTACAATCTGTAACACATACGACTGTGTTTATCACTGCGCAAACCCGAAATTAAACATACAAACACACAGAAAAGTGTAATCTGTTATTCTTCAAACTTAACATATGTATATTAAAACTGGACCTCCAGTTAAGGGTAGTGTGTTTGAAGAGTGGCAATGCTGTCTTCACAGCTAACATAATGGAAAAGTTTCACATCTTGGTTGTGCTAGTGTCAATTATTGTTGAAATACATCGCCATCATATAAGCGAAATGCCCTTAAGCACGGCGTAAAACACGAATCAAGCAATCATTATTAAAACAGATATTCCTTCAATCATTGACAAAACTCATGACATATAGTATGACATATATTTATTGAATACAATGGAAGTTTCGGTTTTCGAGAAATACATTTAATCTTAATATAACTCAACACAATTTTACGCTGACATTTTGGCAGGAACAATTGCCATGCAGCCCTTCCCGATGATACAAAATATGTTGACAAAAAAAGAAGAAGGTTGTTGTAGGAAAAATCGCCGTTTTTTTCACATGTCATGTAATTCTTACACAGTTTTTGGTGTTTTCTTTAATATCTTTGGTTATCCGAAGCCATGTAGAATCGTTGTAGTAGTCATATGTTGGCTGAAGCGATCGTTAAAAAGGAGCACTTTTGTTTGTTGATAAGAACGTTTTCGGGTAAAGTCTTTGAATCGTGTATGCATCTATGCAGCTTCCACTGAGACTGTGTTCTTACACAAGGCGGTAAGAGGACAAGAGTTAGCTATAACGCAAGCCTCAGACAAGATGCATGAATTTGCAAGAAAATTGATGACAGATCTCTGGCTTGGTTGTCCCCTGAAAGGATATAAATACGACAAATGTAGACAACTGTAAACAAACGTAAACTTATACATATAAATATAAATACAAACCTCCATTGATGATGCTAAGTATCTTTCATACACATTATGCTTTCTCTACATTTTTAAGAACAAATACGAAAAAAACCCAGATCAATTGAGTTACTAGAGACTAATAGACTGCATGTTAAGTGATGACTACGGTGGTCAATCAAAAACAGTTGGAAAACATGCCACTGTTTAGCAATACGATAACATTGTCAAAATAAGAGGCTGTTTGAGTTTTCCATTTTCGTCCCGTGGGTAAAGCCACCATCCCACCCCATCTAACAGTCGCACACTCGCATAAACCTCCGCTATAAAAAATAAGCCGTGTAGACGAAAATACACTTACGGTGTTGAAAGCCAGCATTCCACAATTCTGGATCCAGGGCAGTTCACTGTTCCAGTGTTAGAAGGACCAGTCACGGAATATTCATTATTGAAGTTCACAGCACACACACCAATTGCCTAAAATAAACAGACATAAACAGGCATTTTAAGATGGTGCGATTTGGCTAAGTTCCGTTGACGTAAAATCGTTCTGACATTTCTCTACGTTCTATTATACCTGTGGTTTCTTCCTCCGAAAGTCCAGATTTTAGGAAGATGGTTTTTTTTTAATTGTTATATCTCTCTATTTTCCATCAACGTAAAAGTATTCTGCCATATCGTTACTTCCTATAATAACTGGGTTTTACCGGTTCTCCATAATTAGCCACGTGTATTTAATCAAATTTATTCGTTTTAGCAGAGTCATCTGAAACAATATTAGTTTAAAAAATTGGAACAATGGTTGCCTCGAGTGTATTTTAAAGTTCAAGTCAAAGATCTGTTTAATATAAAAGCAAACTGTAATTACCCGAACTAAGTTGGTTCCGGCATCTGTTGCAGTTGCCGTGCAAGTCTTTCCCGCGTTCGAGACTATAACGCCTTTGCAGTCAGCATTTGTTTCAGCTGAGCAACGGCAGCCGGCAACAATAGAATTGGCAGGGCATGTTATAGTTGAGCTCGCTCCAGCGCTCACTTGAGCACCCATCATTACAGTGACGTCCGCTGTAAAAGCAATCAATAAAATAACACTAATTAAATAAAGTTCAACAAACCCCAAAACGTATTTAAAGGCGTAGAAAGTATTTGATTAACACATCACAAATGTAGACACCATTAAATCAAAACATCCTTTAACATATTTATGATAATTAAAAGAATACATCTTTAATAATCATCTGCCAGGGCTTCTACAGAAACAAACTTCACTGCACGACTTCAGGGGATTCCCCATTTTTCCAGAGTTTTGATTGGTCAACTATTTCGCACTGTTTTAATCCTTCAATCCCCCGAGCACCTTTAGAATGTGCCTTAACCGATATGTTATTTATCGTTTTACCACATATGTACTATAAACAAGGTCATAATCGCAAGAAAACAAGCTACTAATCATATGGTTTATATATCGAAAAGTCTGTGCGAACGAATTATTTCGATCAATTGACTAAGGACAGATCCACAATAAAAGAGACGGGACCATGCCAGACAGTCGGTTGAACAAATTGACTTACTGGATCCAGCTGGGGGGCATGTTGTCTGTTGGATCAATGTTGCTAGGAGGGCCTGCATCTGATTATGGCTTTGGGTTTGAGCAGCAAATCCCGCAGTAGCGCTACAACGGAAAAATAACGTCATTTACCAAAGAATGAATACAGGGCTCAATAACCAAAGAAAATGTGAACAAATCCTCTCGTTACCTACATGATCTTTTCAAGCAGAGGATTCACCCACAAAACACCTCATTGTGAATGGTTTTATTTGTACTAGCTGGTCATCTCGGTATCATCTCATTTTGTCCACGAATAATATTGTACTTTGGTACTTACTATAGTAATCGGCGTTCACATTCTCATAGGAGTCTCTTTACTTGACATATTTCTAGACTGGCAAATGTTTCAACCTAGAGAGTCATCCCAACACGACAAAAGCCACGCCATCTGGAGTTTGATAAAATGGGCGTGCTGCTTTAAAAAGTAGTGTCTACTTTATCATGTTCTTTTCACGGTATTATTCTATAAAGCGATCTTAGCCTAAGTTGATCTTTAATTCAATGACGACACAATACCTTCGGCATTTGTCACCATGACAATTGGGATGAACCTAGGCTAAAATTGCCTCGTGAAACAGACCCCTGGTCATTTTCTATACTGGTGGCGTATTCAATGTGTTGGAACAACCAAGGTTTTTACAGTGGCACAAATACTTGTGATGAAGTACTTACCTATGGCAGGCATTGCAGTTTTCTGGTACTGGATGTGGAGTAGGTGGTGGGGGTGTGACAACTGGTCCCGGATGAGGATAAGGAATAACGGGACCGGGGAGTGGGTACACTGGTCCAGGATGGGGGAAAGGTTGGGGATGTGGAAGAGGGATGGCTGGACCTGGATATGGGTAAGGAGAAATGGGTCCCACTGGTTTAGGATATGGCTGTTGTGGGAACTGTGGGTATGGGACAACTGGGCCTGGCTGTGGGTAGTACGGCAGAGGTGCTGGGTATGGCTGGGGCACTGGGTATGGCTGGGGCACTGGGTATGGCTGAGGTGCTGGGTATGGATGCTGAGGTGCTGGGTATGGATGCTGAGGTGCTGGGTATGGATGCTGAGGTGCTGGGTATGGCTGAGGGTAATAAGGAAGTGGCCTGCGCGCTGCCTGGTTTGGTTTAGCTTCATCGGTAGCAGCCGCCGCCGCACCTGCGGGAGGAGGTGATGGTAGTTTTCTCCTGATTGTTGCTGGTGTTTTCTGAGCCCTAAAATAAATTAAGTACACCGTGAATTCAACCATAAGTGAAATACGACACGCATTACCGTTTTCGGGCAATGTCAGTTTTGATGTTTATATGTTTTATTAACCAAATGGACTGTAAGATTATGATTTTAGTTCAAATGAACAAATCTATTGTTTCAACGAATCAAATAGCCATACTTGACACTTTAAATTCCTGATATTTAGTGCGTGGCTGTGATGTCTAAATAAGTGTGACTATTGTGTCATAACAACTAATTTGGAGTAATATAATTATAATGCCTGAGACAGGTGCTTGCTACACGGAACGACATCTATCTGATAATCAGCGAGGATTTATTGAGCGATCGTGCAAAACCTCGACAAAACTGCCACCCAAATCGAACGTTAATTCATATACAGACTAAAAAGCGGACCTTAGAAAATTTCTACTTCATTTAACGAGTTTAGCGATGAATATTGGCTCAAATTGAAGATAATATTTATTGTGAGCAACTGTAAGTATTGGTCTATCTGCCATTTCAAAGGGTTTTTTATTTAAATATAATTTAAACTGCAAATAAAATATTTCTCCCAAATGCTACTTTTTTTTTACCATCCACTAAACTATCTGCCACATGGTTTAATTCGACTAATGCCGCCGCCAGACGACCGACGCTGTTTGAAATACCATCGATACTAAGGTCTTGAGCTTTTTTTTAAGGAATGGACATATCTTGACAGAAATGCGTATCTGCCGAATGAAAAACGTGAGCACCAACCGATATTTTAGACATAATTGTGACCTTGTTTTAAAACTATTGTTTAGTTTTCCAGTTGTATCGATGTATTTGTATTTGTACAAATCAAACTTGCTCAATCCAGAATAGGTTCTTAGAAATCTTGTGAATACTTACGTCACGGCGGCAATCAGCAAGACAGCCCCTAAGAGTAACATAACCTTCGATTCCATGGTTTAATACTGAAAACAAAAAACAGCGAAACATTGTTTGAATGTACATTAATTTGCAATTGTATCTCTTACAGTTGTCAATTATGTCTGTGAGTGTCTCTCGTCGCTAACTGGAACAATGCTATTTTACTGTCAATAACATCCAAATCAATTTTGTGTTTTAAATAAATTATGCCAGTTTGAAGCACACCATGTCTAATTGCTACTCTCTTAGAAAAAATATGGCTCTAATGGAACCCTTTAAGGTTATTCGGGTATGGCTCTGGTGGAACTTATAAATGCACTCCAATATAGATTGAAATTAATTTTTTAAAAATGCACTTTTGCTTCATCGACCCCAAATGTAACTGTGTTAGGTCCAACAAGTTTAATACAAGCTGTTTATGGAAGTTAGATTTACGGATAACTATTACTCGTAAAAGCAATTGAGTAATTTTGTATTAAATTCCTGTGTTTTGTTTTCACTGTGTTTGTTCCTATTCAAACAGGAACAGTATCACAGTTGCTAAGGTATACTATAACACTAGCTGATAAAACAGATACTAATTGTCGCTATGAGTGAAACTTAACAGTAACTTTACCTTGTAGATACGTTGGCCAGATGTCAATGAATGGACTGTCCACACTGATACGGTTTGATCGAAACTCCTCCGCTTTATAAGGATACTTGAATTTGTTTTAAAAATAAGAAGAAAAAACTTGGAAGCTCATTCCAGTTCAGACAAAAATACTAAGGGCATTATGCTCACTCACCTTTGACTATCAGATGTCATAGATTTTTAACTTCTTTTTTTTTTAAATAAAAATATTTTCGGAAGATTTTTTAATTTGATAGAGATATGCTTAATTTTAATTCTTCGCTGGGTTAGTCGTAATCTAAGGAATATCAGTCAACCATGCAACCTGAACAAAGACCCACAGGACTTAAACTTTAAAAACTGGACAAAAGATATGGATCGCAAACGAAACGGTAGTCATGACATTGTCCTGACATTGACGTCTCGAGTCACTGAACACGAGTTGGAGTGGCTTTTCCAGTAATTTTACTCAAATCATATTTTAAGTGAATGAGATTAAGACAAAAATAAAAGCAAAAGAGATAATTAATTCGGTCATTAAACACATCCTATTTTTTAATCTATGGTTTAATTTTACAAATTTAATTTTTTTTGTTTATTGGGTTTTATTTTATGTTTTTTTTTTTGCAACCTGAGTAGGTCAAGTAGCAATTGGCAAAAAGAAAGCTTTCGAATATCGGGAAAAAATACTTCTTAAGCTCTTGGGTAAAAATAAGCTAAGCCGCAACCATGTGCTTCTTAGTTTTTACCATTGATTCTTTTATTATATATTTGAAAGAGTCTGTTCTACCGAGGCTGCAAGTATAAGCTCTTATTCTGCAGCTTTTTCTTGGTTTCCACTTTATGAGCTACTCGTGTACAAGAGATGGTATTGAGCTTACAACCGATCAAAATCAGTTACAAATATTGTGTATGAAAACACAGTAAATCTATTTTGTCCACTCGATAGGGGAAGAAACGAGCACGTATCATCCATGAACTGCTGTGTATTCGTATATATGGTGTTGTATGAGATGAAAAAATCTCAACTTTAATTCCATCTATACCTCGTATCTTTCCTTAAAGAATATTTAAGTCATTCTACTTCTCTTTAAATTATTTCAATTTGTATGGGTTTTTGTTTTCTGTTACATGTTATTTTATTATTATTCATGATCTTGATCTGATACATTCGTGTGGAAATTACAGTCCTCATTCTTTCGCGGAACATTTTAATCACTACGAAACTGTAATAAGTAATGCGAAGCTACAATGTACCTACGAAACAACGATCACGCCAGTGTCGACATGAACAAAATATATTATTAATATATAATGCGATTGTTTGTTTTATTTATCGTATCCGAACGTTAATGGCCAAGAAAGCTCCAGACTGGGTTTTTTTCTTACGATAATGTGACCTTGAATTCATGTACATTTAAGGCTTATCCGCAAAACAAAGACTGCGTCGGGTAAATCCCGGGGTTTTACTTAGAACCCGTAGCCAGGCACGATTATGACATATCTTAATATTGTATTATTCTTTCGCATCGATGAACACGGTGTTAATATCACCCATCCATACTTTTATTGATACCATCTGAAAATTACTGAGATTAGTGTCGAAATAAAAATATGATAATAAGTTTGGCCAATGGACATGTGGCATTTTTTAAAAGTTAATGATTTCATATAGACAAACAGTTATCTTGCCAATTCATTGGTGTGTTATTTTATATATTTTTTCTAAAGAACCAGGGTAGGCCACCTAGCGATTTAAAGGAATATCGAATTGCTTATTTTTTTTATAAACGCTGAATTTAAACAGATGCGGGGGTTTGATTTTATTTTATTTTTAATGAGGAATCAGGCTAGGTCATTAAACCATGAACACAAAAAACGTCAGTATCGAAAGAAAAAAAGATTTGCTTAAAAATATACTTCTTAAAATATAGTTCTTTAAATATATATATTTCTAAATATATAAAAATCGGTTTGAAAACAGGGTTATTCTAAGTTGACCATTTAACACAATGTAGTTGCTAACTCATACAAAGCTTGAACTGTCTATAGACGCAGCAATATATTCATAGTTTATTCTGATCGTAAGCATACTGCTCACAAGTGCAGAAATCATATTACATAAGTATACATGCGGATAGAGGTAATAAACAGACCATCATTCCCTTAAACCTAGTGCTATCTTCAGATATTAACCAAGATTCAGAAGAGTTGCAGCATTGCTGGGCGACAAAAACGATATTAATTTGTAAACTGATGGATCTTTCCAGTAATGCTTTCTTAAAAACCTACATCGTGCTTTACAACATACAGGACAGATAAGTACAAAATGGAATTCATCCTCAATATCATTACAAGTACATTTGGTGCAAAAGCAACTGTTTCAAGTAACATTACGATAACGACCTTCCTGTATAGCTAATCGATGGACGGACATACGGAACATATAGCTATGATAGTACTTAATCAATATAGGCTGACATAAGTAAAATTAAAGAGAAAATGATCAGATAGGTGATGATAAATTGAACATGTAGACATATACCCTCCATCTTAAAACCTAGTCTCCTGTATAAAACTATCTAATTTAAACTTGTTTGTATAATTGTAGGGAAATGCTAACATCTGGTATAGATTGCCAATACAATTTTTTATTTTTTTTTATTTCCATAAGAACGAAAAAATACGTCAAAAAATTTAGACCGCGGTTCGCAGTTCGCGATTCGAGGGGACCAGCCCTTATTCGTACCGCTGTTCACCAATATCTCAGTTAATAATGTGTTTTATACCGTCAAATTTCACACACAGGATAAATAGATCATGTTATGATAGATTATTATACTGATTTGTTTCAATCATTCTTACTTTCAATGCAAACTTAACACAAAAAACTACAATGTTAGTGATGAATAGCGAACCGC
>JAVFBX010241438.1:0-10401 GCA_034783855.1 Mopalia kennerleyi | reverse complement strand
AAACTGGCTTTGTGCATACCACGGACTTAAACCAGTGGTTTGGTTAAAGTGGTGGTTTAGCTAGACCGTTGGTCCAGCCTAAACCTGGTCTAACTAAACCAGCTTTATGCATATGGCCCATTGTGTTCAAAATTAACCAAAATGTATTTATATCACTTGGATACGGAAATCGTTATTCAAACTATATATTGGTAAAAGAAAATTCGAAATTCTTTACAAACGGTTAACTTGGAGCTTATAATTTTGTTTCCTACGATCATACTCACTAGTAGCAAAACTTTAAATGCCCATTTCTGGCCCTTCTGTTATAAGCAGACATTTTCTAAGGCGTATTTCTAGAATAAAAAGCCCATGTTAAAAAATCAACTGAGATCGTTCTAATCAAAATTAAAAAAATGAGACATCGTTTACTTGTTCAAGGACAAATCTACTCGGTCAACTAATTTATTCAGTCTCATCAGAAAAAGTTGCAGATTGCACCGGTGACCTGTACTCACCATTCTTACGCCTACCCCTTATTGTCTGTATTTTTACGTCATCTAGATTCTTTGCTTTATGGAAATTCTTTAGCAACTTGTAGCCGAGCTAGAATAGGGTTTATTCGAAGGAAATATGTATTGTCTTTACTTTAAAATATATTTTAGGGTGGCTGCAAATGGCTCCATATTTACTATAATGTCGTTATAATCGACAGATAGATTCTTTGCTCTAGGGAATTGCGTTGACAAGTTGCAGCCGCGCTAGGATAGGATTTATTCGAAGGAAATATGTATTGTCTTTACTTTTAGAGCTATCTTAGGGTTGTTGCAGCTTGCTCCGGTGGTCTGTAGTCACCATCTTTATGCCTTGCCCATATTTTTTGTATTTTTACGTAATCTAGATACTTTGCTTAGTGGAATGGCTTTAGCAAGTTGCAGCCAGGTTAGAACAGGGTTTATCTTAAAGGAAAATGTATTGTCTTTACTTTAAGGTGGTCTGTAGTCACCATCTTTTCGCTTACCCCCATACTGTAATCTGGATTCTTTGATTTATGGAAATGATTTAGCTAGTTGCAGCCGGGCTAGAATAGGGTTTATTCGAAATAAGTATGTATTGTTTTAACTTTAATATTTATCTTAGGGTGGCTGCAACTTGCTCCGGTGGTCTGTAGTTACCATCTTTACACCTACTCTATAATATCGGTATTATCGACAGATAGATTGTTTGCTCCAGGGAATTTCGTTGCCAAGATGCAGCCGGGCTAGGATATGATTTAGTGGAAGGAAATATGTATTTCTTTACTTTTAGGTCTATCTTAGGGTGGCTGCAAAATGCTCTGGTGGTCTGTAGTCAACATCTTTACGCCCACCCCATATTTTCCATATTTTTAAGTAATCTAGATTTTTTGCTTTATGGAATTGCTTTAACAAGTTGCAGCCGGACAAGAATAGGGTTTATTTGATCGGAATATGTATTATCCTTACTTTTAGGTCTATCTTAGGGTGGCTGCAACTTGCTCCGGTGGTCTGTAGTCACCATCTCTACGCTTACCCTATAATATCGTTATGTTAGACGAACAGATTCTTTGCTCTAGGGAAGTGCGTTGGCAAGTTACCGCTGGGCTAAAATAGGATTTATTCGAAGGAAATATGTATTGTCTTTACTTCAAGGTCTATCTTATCTTAAAGTGGATGCAACTTGCGCCGGTGGCCTGTAATCACCACCTATACGCTTATCCTATAATATCGTTATTATCGACGAACAGATTCTTTGCTCAAGAGAAGTGCGTTGGCAAGTTTTACCCGGTCTAGGATAGGATCTATTCGAAGGAAATATGTATTGTCTTTACTTTTAGAGCTATCTTATTTTATTAGCTCCATATTTTCTGTATTTTTACGTAATCTAGATACTTTGTTTAATGGAATTGCTTTAGTAAGTTGCAGCCGGGCTAGAATATGGATTATTCGAAGAAAAAAAAAATGTATTGTGTTCACTTTTAGATCTATCTTACGGTGGCTGCAACTTGCTCCGGTGGTCTGTAGTCACCATCTTTACACCTACCCCATATTATCTTTATTTTGTCACAATGTACATTCTTTGTTTAATGGAATTGCTTTAGCAAGTTGCAGCCGGGCTACAATAGGGGAATAAAAGGAATATATATTGTCTTTACTTTAAGATCTATCTTAGGGTGGTTGCAGCTTGCTCTGGTGGTCTCTTTATACCATCTTTACGCCTATCCCATATTATCTGTATTTGTTACGTAATCTAGATTCTTTGCGTACGGGATACGTGTTCATTCAATCGACAAAGTTAGTCTTTTGTTGAATAAGGTTTCTTCTTCGCTGCAACATGCTGCGGTCGTCTGTAGTGACAATATTACACCATCCCTCTTCTTTCTGTATCTTCTGTATATGTTCGTGCCTCAATGGAATTGCTTTTAAAAGTTACATTTCGGCTAACATAGGATTCATACGTTTTGATACCCACCTGAGTCTGACTGAAACATTCCACAGATGTGACCTATGCCATATATACCCCCTCCCCCATCCCTCCGGCACTAACACAAATGCACACATATGCACAATCAAACATGTTTTCTCTTTACTGACTTAGTTCGTTTCAGTACAGCATTGTTTTGACAGAAGAGAAGCTAGGAGTTGAACGAAAAATGCATTGTCTTAAATTTGATTCCCATCTATGGTGCTGCATCATCCTCAGTTGGGTTGTGGCGACCATACATACACCCACCCTTGTACTATCGTTAAGTATTTCAGTGGCTTGGTAATTAAAGTATGTAAGTGCTTAGACAACTGGACTAGATTTGAATGAAATCGAATGAAAGTAGTTGGAATGTTTTATTTATACTCATCTTTAAAAGTCTAATTCTTACTGAATCCGCAGCAAATCAATTTACAATAAGTGTCGAATAAGTTGAAGCCTATTCAAAATATTTGAATTGGTTTCCAATCGGTTTCCAATCAGTTGCGAATAAGTTGAAGCCCATTCAAAATATTTGAATCGGTTTCCAATAAGTTGCGAATCGGTTGCGAATAAGTTGCTGTGAATCAGTTTCGAATCGGGGGCTAACTTTACCGAGGTTAGAAAACTGGTATACTTCACATAATTATTTGCGAAACATACATATATAGAATGAGTCAATTCGTTTTTATAATCTAATCGTGAAAAAACAGATTAAATTACTTTTAAAAACGGAGCATAAAAGAGGCAAACCTGTCGTAAAATTGATCAGAAATGCATTTTACCTGTTTTCTCCTCTTTCATTTTTCAGTGTACCGTACTTGGAAAAATGCCTACTCCTCGGCCGTTATTATACCCACAGAACTGAATTTTTGCACAGTTCATCTCAACATATAAAACTAAAAAACGGTCATTAAGATTTTTAATATCTTTTTTCGTTTTTTAGAAATAGTTATAAGAAGTTGAAATTTCATAATTTTGACTCATTTTTGTGATTTTTGACATTTAACACAATATTGCAAGAAAACAAAGACAAACAGGAAAAAACTAAATGACCATTTTTTGGTTCATATAATGTTTTATACGTTGATGTAAAATTAAACAGTTTACGTAAATGGTGTAAAAGAAGTAGCATTTTGAAAAAGAGGTAGCAAAAATGTTCGTTTTATGCAAAAAAACTCCCATTTCTGTAAGTTTTAGAAAAAAATAATTTACTTATTATAATTCTGCAGAAAAAGACGATTCAGAATATGTGTACATGTGTTGTGAAATTCACAATAGTTTAGATGGAAAACGGCGAAATGTAAAAACATTCTGTAGGGGGGTTAGGGTATCTTTTCTTGTATGATCAACTTATCGACATCCAAACGAGTGTGAAGTTTCTTCTTTGACTGAGTTGATTTTAGAATGGCTGAAGTGCACAAACACCAAACCGACAAGAGTTAATTATTTAGTGTTCTACTAGTGCTGTGTTTCTCAGACAGTTCCTATAGCTAAGTCGGCTTTGTGGCGTTGCTATTGACTATATCTAAACAATTATATAATGCATCATCACGCGGTCGTTGCGCAATAATGTTATATGCTTGTACTTAGATCTATTTGATTGTCTGTCTGGATACTGTGGCGAGCTACATGTTGACTTCAAAGAGACAATCAGCTGTAAAGAAATGCTAACCAGAGTTGGAGTTTTTTAATCTGTGTGATCTTTTAAATCGAATCCGTGGGTTCGGACACTAAGTCGAAGAAAGTGAAAAAAAACGGACATTCTTTACTGAAATTCCTATCCAAATAATTACCGCGGAAACTACCACTCGCTCAATTGTTGTTATTGCTGCCAGTGTAACAGAGTTCTGTGCTGGACAAAGCTTCATTTGAGAGCGGAGTATACGGTGACTAATATCTGTCATCCGTTTGTTTTATCCGGATCTAAACCTTCATATTTGGTGTGACAGAATACCAACGTTTTAATTGACCAATAATCTAGTACTAACTTTTTTCATCATTGGGATTCACAGAGACATTTCATTTACTACTACTTCGCACGATGATAATAAGCTACAATGTAGTGCTACGGCGCCTCCTTTCTCATCTTGTGGTCTTCCTTATTGTAGCGCACACGTGCCTGTGTTCTGAAGGTTTGTATAGTACATTTAGATATAATTAGCATTAAAACGAACATTTACAAGCTGAACTGAATACATCTCCTCTCGCCAAGGGTTTTATATCCGAGTTAATCTGCATTGCAACCCTTGGCAGATAATAATCCGAAAAAAAATAACCGTCACTCTTGTTGGACAATATATCACCACACGCCGTGCAATTTTCGTTATTGAGAGTCGCCGCTATTTTCACTAGCCGAGACTTCTATGAACACAACATCTGATTGGATGCTTACATGTTGCCACGCATCCAATCAATTGCCAGGAAGCAGAGTCTCATTATACATGAATTATACGCCAAGGGTTGTAATGCAGAGTACCTCGGATAAAAACCCTTGGTTAGAGAAGATGAACAGAATAAGGCTATTACATAAATAGTAGTGAAGAGCCGATTTGGCTCTTCACTACTATTTATGTATTAATAACTTTTGGCTCTTCACTACTATTTATGTATAAATTTTTACTACATGATAACGTTGAGCGTTTTCCCTAGTCTATTGGGTCATACCTGTGACAGGTGTGAAACACGTTGTGAAAGGTGAGGTGTGTTGGGGGCTTAGCGTTATGATGTATTGTGCGTGATCAGTTGTGGGATGGATCACCTGTGAAAGTAGGGTTTTTAGGTGTGTTGTTCGACCCTGGCCTGTGAAAAGACGGTTTTATGTGTGTGTGGTGTTGGTTCGAATCTGACCGCGAGGGGTTGATAAAAAAAAATGGTGTGAAAATGTACGTGACTGAGTCTGCCACGTGGTCGGTGTTGTTGTTGTATGCAACGTGGTGGAGGTTGTTGTTGTATGCCACGTGGTGGATGTTGTTGTTGTTGTTGTTAAAAGATGGAGACTGAGTGTGGGTAGTCTGGTGTTCGATTGAACATTCCAAATACTTGGAAGATCTCTTTCTAGAATTTCGCCAACAGCCGAGCTACCACCCCCCCCCCCCCCCTGTCCATTTCCCGGTCTTGGAGCCAGTAAAGGAGGGCAGCCTGGGTGGACACCGAGCACACTAGGAAAGCTGAGTGGTCCGGGACGTGGACCTCGTAGGTTGTTAGTACGGTCGGCTCCATGACCTGTGGGATGTTGGTCGGATCCACCCAGGTCTACGCCGGCTGGCTCAATGGCTGGCTGTAGCTCAATGGTTGAAAGAACTGCTCTATGGTCAGTTGACCACGACATCTCGATGAGTCTGGTTTGTTTGGTTTTCTTCGTCTTCTTCTCTGGCGAGATGCCGTTGTCCTCTTCACAGTGCTGAGCTTCATAGTGTATGGATGACTGGTTGGAGCTGAGACGCCTCTCTATGCAGGCAGCGCTGACGTTTGAGAAGCCTTTTTGGCGGGAGCTGCACAGTGATCGAAATCTTATCTGAAATGTGCTTTCTGGTGGTCGATATCGGGGTGATTGACGACTTGACCTAACGTAGACGGTTGAAGTGGAGATGCTATGTAAAACAAGCGAAGACGGGTTTTCTCGTGGTGTGGTTTTTAAAGCGATCGAGCTGTTACTTTTGATTATGGAATCAGATGCACTGTCCACACTCGTGTGAGTGCAGGTTAAACAGCGGTTGTTTTCAGCGATAATGTTGTGAAAACGATAGACTCAAGGCGTATAGATGTAGGCTCGTCGTTCATTAGGTGCGTGGGTATCTTTTGGTCCTAACTGTTGGTCGGTAAGTCCCTAGCCCAAGCCGTGTGAACGATGAAGAAAGCGGCTTCTTGACACAGCGAATAATTTAGCGACATATAAAAATGGCCTAGCAGAAGAATTTCGAGTGACGTGAGCCAGTGCATGAAGAAGTCGGTCAGCTCAGGCTGGGTTTTTCTGCAACAAGTGACGTCACACGCAAGCACTCGGTCGCTTCAGTCATGCTGTACACGGAGACTAAAAAAAGCAAGCCCTCTCGATAGCCATGGAGCTAACACACCCCCAAGACTGTTAACACAGAAGACTGTACTATAACCCTTTTATACCGTTTCAGTATATAGACACTCTATAGAAAGAGTAGTGTATTATTTTTATGTTCTTTAAAGGTTGGTGACTAAAAAAGAGCAAGTCCTCTCGATAGCTATGAAGCTAACACAAACCCAAGACTGTCCTATAATCCTTTTACACCGTTGTATTGGATAGACACTCTATATATAAAGAATAGTGTAGTCTTGTTTTATGTCGTTCACAGTCGGGGACTAAAAAATGCAAGCCCTCTCGATAGCCATTGAGTTAACACAGAAGACTGTACTATAACCCTTTTATACCGTTTGAGTGTTTGATACCGTACAGAGCCCAGTACACACACCAAGGTACGGCACACCTCTAGACTCGTATGTTGAAGGGGGACTTAGGCTGTCTAATACACCGTCAAACGTCAGTTCCCCCGATGTCCCTAACCCGCTTTAGGTGTTATTCGTTTTAAAAAAACGTAATACTATAGAGAGTCGTCTGTTGTTTTCGTCATTCGTTTGGGTGGTTGGGCAAAAACGTATAAAAATAGCCGGTGTTGTGACAGTGCGTTAGTAAACGTCTGGTCTTTCACGAGAGCGGACGTGTGTATGAGGACTATGGCTAAACCACGACGGAGACAGCGTCAAGTCGCCATGATATCGACAGCTGGGATACCGCGGAAGCGTGTCAAACCGAAGCGAAAAGTTAGAAAAGTGCGTCGAGTCGCCATGATGAGTACCACACAAAGCGCCAAGACACGTCCTAAGCGTAGACATAGAAAACGCAAAGCGTGTCAGCGGGTGTTTAACGCCTATTCGAACCTCGTTCAACGCCAAAGGAAACAACGAGCGGCCACAATCCATGAAGACGCAGCGGATTTTTTTGATCGCTTATTAGGCAATAGAACCCACCTATAACCCGTACCCAATGACCAGAGTGCACTCCATGACGCTGTTGACAGTGATAGACCTGGTTGGCTCCGGTGACCCGGTTTGAGCTGGTTGACATCGAGGCTTTCGTCCACGCTCCCGCTATAAAAGGGAGGCGATTTGATGGGTCCCACTTCATTCCGACAGCTGACCTGTCTGCTGCTCGACGCTCTGCGAAAACAATTCACCGACGACGTGTGCGATCAAGCCCAACACCCCGACGCCATACGTCGCTATTACGAAAGAACCGTATTACCCACGCTAGTCGAGCAACCCACGATCGGGCGACTGTTCACCCCACTCGCCGTGCTCGGTGTCTTGGGTTGCCTGGCGTGTATCGTCCTGTAGGGTCGTTCCTGTTAACACCCCCACAAAGCCGCTAAGGGCACACCACCGCCAGCATCAAAACGACCACCATCAACATCACCATCCCTACCAGCAAAACCACCTACCGGTATGATGAAGCGGAAACGGAAGACAGCGAGCCAGAGCGCTCCTACGGCGCTCGAGACGACGTTGCGACGGTTGTATTGCGAGCCCAACAGTCCAGCGGACTACATCGGTGTGAACGGCTTATGGCAGGCGGTACGTGATCGAGACGTCAACGCGACGAAAGCTCAAGTGGTGGCGTGGTTGAAAGGACAGCCCACATATACGTTACACCGTCCTGCCCGACGCCGCTTTCGACGGAATCGAGTGATCGTCGGCGGTATTGACAGTCAATGGCAAGCGGATTTTCAAAATACGCTTGGGTCATCCCGATTCGAACCAAAACAGGAGCTCAGCTGATTGACGCCTTTCAGACGATCTTCGCCACGGGTCGTCCACCGCTGTATTTACAAACGGACAAAGGGACAGAATTCTTCAACAAAGGCTTTTCACCCCACCGGTAGGCATGGATACACGTTTCCAACACCCGTTCACAGCCGTGATCGCTGGCGCGACGGGGAGTGGCAAATTGTTCTTTACCCGAGCGCTACTCCAACACGCGGCCCGGTTGATTCACCCCACCCCGGATCGGGTCGCATGGTGTTACAGGGAGTGGCAGCTGCTCTACGACACGATGCCCTGGGTGGACTTTCAAGATGGCTTGCCCGATCGAGAGATGTTTCAACCGCACGTCAAGACGGTCGTCGTCGTCGACGATCTCATGGCCGAAGCCGACGAGAGTGTGACGGCGTTCTTTACCAAGGTCATCATCGGAACGTGAGTGTCTTGTACCTGGTTCAAAACTTGTTTCACAAGGGAAAAAAACACCGCACGATCAGCTTAAACGCGCAGTATTTAGTGCTGTTTAAAAACCCTAGGGACGCCTCACAAATCAACCACATCGCCAAACAGATGTACCCGGATCATACGGCCTTTGTGTGGGAGAGTTTGGAGGACGTGACACGAGAGCTCCACGGGTATTTACTGATCGACTTGAAGCAAACCACGCCCGGTCGTCTTCGTTTACGCACAGACGTCGTTCCCGGCGACATCCAGGTCGTGTACACGCGGAAAGGTTAACACCGAAGGTATAAAACCCGACCGCAGACGGTCACACGAGTCAGTCTTCAAGAGTCTGCTCGCGTGAAGAAACATTTACCGACGTTACGTGTCTTGGCCACAGCTCCACCCGACGCTGCCCGTGCCCTGATCCGTGGTAGTCTCAACCCTGTGTTGACGTGTCTGTGCGAGTGCGCTAAAAACACGTTACAGGGCAACGTCCCAGTCACCACACGGCAAAAGGCTCGATTGCAACCGTACAAGACACAACTCCGGCTCTTGGCGAACAAAGATGTCAGCCTGAAACGGAAACGAGCCGTCGTCCAACAGGGTGGCTTTTTACTCGGTGCTCTACCCGCACCCATCATAGGTCTCGTGAGTTCGCTGTTGACCGGGAAACGTCAACACCCCCACCACCACGCTTTAACGCGCAGGAGGATGTCGTCGGTGAAAAAGATGGCTTTGGTGGACCCTCGGGTACTGGAAGCGTTGCAACACGCCGCTACCACCAAGACAGCCTCCACCAGTGCTACGCAGTACCCGGTGAACCAACCCGTCATGGCGTTACGATCGCTCGATCAAGAGATGGAAGCGATATTACGACGATCAACCCTGTCAGACACGGAGAAAATTCAACAGTACCACGAGACGTTGCAGCGTTTTTTGACTTTTCACCAGCGACTCCGCGGCACGGAGCCCTCACCCACATCACACCCATCGACCCTGGTGGAGACCTCCACGACCTCAACCACCCCCACCACCAGCGACGCTAACAGGATGAGCACGAATCCGAGCACCACCCCGAGCATGCCATCGCCCTCAGCACCCTCAACAACCAGAGACGCAGGTCGAGACGGTGTTGAACGTATCGAAGACGAAGTGTTAAACAGTGTCCCCGTCCGGCTTCGTCAAAAAACGCACGCTCTATTACAACGCATCAAGACGCATCCGACCACCGGCTGGAACGAGACGGGGGCTTTGGTCATCGAGGGACGTGTCCAGCACGAGACGCACATGGCGGATCTGATCAACGACGCCCTGCGAGAACGACGGCACTGCGCGGCTCGAGGGCGTGAGGTCTTGGCCCGGGCCTTCAAAGCGATGAATATCTCGAGAGATTGGATTCCCAACAGAACATGGTGGAACCCCGAGCATCCCGACTTCAGTCGATCGGTCTTGATGACACCACCCCGACGTAGTCCAGCCGCCTTGGCCTCCCTGCAGGACCTCTCCAGCCCGATCGACGCGTCCTCGCCTCAACCCGTAGGCACGCAGCATGCAGCCTCCCTCATGACACCCCCTCGCACAACCCATCACCCGAGAGACCCACGTGGAGAGCCGCTACCAGCACGCCGCGGAGACATACCACTGGGATAGCCGCCACCGGGAGAGCCGACGGGCGAGCCACCACCGGGAGAGCCGACGGGCGAGCCG
>JAVFBX010241427.1:0-10402 GCA_034783855.1 Mopalia kennerleyi | reverse complement strand
AGAAAGCTCCTCTTTTCTCGCCTTTTACGATCGACCGAGGAAGCCGAGGGAGTATTCTGCAGGGCCTGCTGGTGTTATACGGCCCACCCGCTCCCCCACGGGGGCATATGTATGATGGAACTGTATCATTTCAGCTAAAAAAAATGGAACTGTATCATTTCAGCTGAGAATAATGCCAAGAACTGTATCTGAGTACATGATATGTATGATGGAACTGTATCATATCAGCTGAAAACAATGGAACTGTAACAGTTTACCTCAGAACAATGGTATGTTTCAACAGTACTGTTTTGCAGTACATTGTATGTATGATGGAACTGTATCATTTCAGCGGAGAGCAATGGAACTGTATCATTTAGGCTGAGAGCAATGGAACTATATTATTCCATCTGAGAGGCTAAATGTAAATTTCATATGTGTAGAGGTGTAATGATGGTATTGACTTACCCGTGATTGCCAGTTCGTACCATGTTGATCGTTTACCTGACGCTTGGTCTTCGGTTGACATGAACGTATGGGATCTTCGTGGATTAGGTGATTCATATTTTTCTTTCGACATGATACTAAAGGGATCTGTAAAGAAACATATAGATAATATAAGATAGAGAGCTACATTGTGTAAATGTGGGTTATTCCGCCATGTGGCTGAAAGATCCACTTATTCGCAAAACAAAAATACCTTTAAATTCACAAGACAGGCTCAAAAGTGCACTGCTTTTTGCAAAATTTAATAACAAAGATCTCAGCTCTGTCTTACTTGGTGAGTTGGTGTTTAAATGCTGAACATGAAATTATAGCTTTTAATAAAGTTACTTTTGATGGTTTGTAATGTTTGTTTGTTTGATTGGAGTTTACTTTAATTTCATACTCAAGGTTATTTCAATGGGTGAAGGAGACCACCCACGACACCACTGGCAACAAACAAAGACATGACTGGACAAGTACAGGCCACAATACACACACCAAAAACATATCGGTTTACCGTTCCCCTTTATAGCTCTGAGACCACCAGGGCAACATGAACCTCCCTCTAGCCACCCGCAAGTTGCTTTGAAGATCTATATTGTCAATCAAGATGTACACATATGTGATTGTATCACTATGTACCAAGTATAATTCCAATATAATTCTGGTGTTTAGGAAGCTCATATATGCGACTAAAAGTTAAACACCATATATATGTCAGTTTGGTGCCCTCTGATATAAGCATCCGCAAGCTGAAGACCAAATGTTATTATATTTATTAAAAAATAGTATTAGTAATCCTACTGTATTTACTCAGCAACAAAAAATACCTGGACATTTCTGCCATACAAATGAGCACAGCATCAAACACCAAGTTGGTCTGATGCTATTGCTACCAGCAGTTGATTCAAGTACTAATCTATTATCAGAATATATGTAGGGATCACTTTAAAACAATATGATGACAATTGCTGTACATAAGACCCATAATAGAGACCCTGACATGATGATGTAGAGTACCATGGCCAAGTTGTTTGAAAGACGAAAAGTCATGTATAGGCACCTATGGATATGATTTTGAGGCTGGGAGCTGCTTAGAAGGATTTATTTTGCAACCTGATTGAAGGTAGTCCAGTTCATACGTTCCTTGTGAAAATTTGTTGATTTTCTTGATGATGTTGATACCTGACATATAAAATGGCCACAAGAAAATTGTTTGTTTTTGTTTGATTGGGATTTAACATGGTAGGCCTACTCAAGACAAGGCTATTTCACTTATATGATTACAGATTATCCACTTCACACTGTTCCTTGCCTAATTAAGGTGGAAAACCGAGAGGAAACCTCGTAAAAACCACCCCCGAGTTTGCCGGAGCCACATCGTGTCACTCACTCATATACCTGACCCTGTGAATGGTAAATCAAGGTACATGTAGGATTAGTAAGCGCACATGCTGCCAGGCCTACAAGAAAATGAGTATAGTAAAATGTTATTTAAGGGCAAATTAAGGCTAACCGACACCCAAATGACAAGAATAAACTTCTGAAGAAAAATGTACGTGCAGCCTTCATTTAGGTTAATTGTTTGGTAAATTACAACCACTAAATACAACATTTCTGATCAAAATCTAACAATATCCAATCAAAATTAAGTGACCATTCTTTGTTAACTAAGAACATCTGATCAAATTCACAGCTTCATTTCAAAATAACCTATCAAAATATTTAACCTTATGTAAATCCTGTGAAATGTCTGTGGATTCAAGGAAATGGCACGATTATAAGCTTACTCTTTAATAGGGGGTTCCATATTTAATATCGTGTGGGCTATGATTAACAATAATCAGCCTTTGGGATACGTTTTTGTTGTTGTGATAACCTTCAAAATGAGATTTATTCATCTAAATGATCAGTTTCCTGATTTCAGCTGTTTTTATATTTAAGTGATATAATGCTGAGATATGCAGAATAACAGTCGCACTATGTGATTGTCAAACGAAAACACTGTAACAATTACATCAACTGGATGCGTTTCTTACCTTCATTGAGGACTAATGCCAACCAAATTTATACACTATGGCGCTTATACAGCTGTATTCATTTAGAAGTTATCTTTTCTTTTTGCCGTTTAACAGAGACAGTATGGCTGCCACTTGAATCCTCTTTTATTGAAAAGCGTATTTTAACTGGACAGATTCTACTTCCCGTCACCAGAAACCGGAAGTACACACAAATCCAACATGGCAGCTTCCATGGCAAATCGAGGTACACAGATTTTGCAACTTTCAGTTAAAAATTGCTCCTACAATGATTGTAATGAGACTAACCACAGTCTTGTCAAATGCTTTTAAAAGAACTATCATTCTAAACGACAAATTAACTATCCGTGCACTTGTCAGAATACCAAATTTTAAGCAGAATCTATAGCCTAGGCTATGCAGGTGTCCCATCATATATACAGATGGGTTCCTTTTGCCGTGATAGGCTACGGTTTGAAGTGCCAAAAAAATACTAACTAGCGGCCACAACAACTCTTTGATATTCGAAGCATCTGGGCCTAATTAATCGATTGGTATTATTACCTTGACCCATCGCTTATCTTTTTCTGATCTTTTTTTCCTCGTGCATGGTTTTGAAATTTGAGGAGGATGGCGTCACCTTGCCGTCTTTTTTTTTCCTTTGGGAAATGTACGAGGCAACACCCACCCCTTTTCAGAGTCTATATGGGGGGTGTTACTTGCTATAGTACTGGACAAAACCAAATGCAAGTTTAGTTCAGTAGGTTTTTAACAAGTGGAGCATCACACGATAATTAAATCATCCTACCTTGACATTGTACACAAATAAATGAAGTTTGTATAAGATTGTACAGGTATTCATTATCCTTTGAGAGTACAAGTATTTCATCTCCAGTCGACAATTAAGTCTAAACTCAATCCTCTACTGATCATTGCTCGTAAAGATATCTAAGTTAAAGCACTATAGCGCCTCCTTTGGCTGCAAAGTGACTACATTGTAGCTGTACAAAAATGAGGCTTGAAAATCTCTTCCCACATGTCAACAAAGGTTTTACGGCCTAATATGACTGCCTCTTGCAACAGAGACTTAACAGTTAGCTGCCGATTATCAAAACCAATAATGACAGCATCATGGTAAAACATGACTGATTATTGTTTATGACTGTATTTTTACAAATTTAGTTCCATATAAATAGCGGGTGGTTGGAAGGAATTTTCTGGTTCCATAAAAATAGCAGGTGGTTGGAGTGAATTTTCTGGTGCTATCAGAGTTAAAGGGGAGCAAGACATCGAACTGTTAGTGATGTTTTTGTATAACGTCCTGTGATAGTCTAGTCTAATTTTCGTTTATTACCAGTGGCGTTTAGGGTGGTTTCCCTCACCCATTGGGCTGACATGACGTCCTGTGAGTGAAATAACCTTAAGAACAGCGTTAAACCCCAATCATAAACAAACAAATTCATAAAAAAATATTTATCTGGGCACATTTTGCTGTACCCTTGGGCAAATCCTATAGACCAATCACTTGCTGTCAATCCGTATAATACTCTAGAACAACAATGCAGCTCCCCCAGGCTGCAGACAGCAGGTGTTTATTAAATTCAACCTTATTTAGAGTTACCTCCCTTAGTGCACATCTCTGCCATCATGTTTTCCAGGTGTTGTAACGGTTCAGTTGGCTCTGTTAAGGACAGTTTGTAGACAGTAACTGTTGTGAAACTAGGACACCAAGAATATTTGCAAGGGGGGCGTTAGCCATTTACCCCCTCTTGCCCTTCTGTGGTGTGGTCACTGCTTAGACCTAATCCGGAACCTCGCTCGAACCTTCAATTAAGCTCACACTAAAAATGACATGATATCCAGCATGCCAGACTAACTGGAATGGATGACGGATGCCTAGGACCTAATCCAATAACATTCTATACCTATGTATTCTGTCGTTATATTAAACACTTAAAGTGAACATTCTTTCCGTTAAAACAACACTACAAATATGTCAATTAAAGTGTCCATTACAGAATTAAATATTTGAAAATGAAAACTGTGTTTTTTAGGAGTATCTTTCACCAATAAGACCATAGTAAAGTAATACAGCCTGGAAAATGTGACGATATAAATTATGAAGGTATCCAGTACCCTAACTTGCACTGACGATACAGACAGATCATATTTGCAATTGCAGGCTGACATTTTGTGTGCCTAAATCCAAGTCTTTTTGGAACTGAAACAACCCTTCAAAAAACGAGCCTGTGGTTGAAATATTCTATTTGGTGCTCTATCAATCCATTCATCACTTAGCCTGTAATCGAAACAGTATGATCAAGAACATGACAGCATTTCTTCAATGTGCTGCTCATTGTCCTTCAATGTGCTGCTCATTGTCCTTTAATCTGCTGCTCATTGTCCTTCAATATGCTGCTCATTGTTCTTCAATGTGCTGCTCATTGTTCTTCAATGTGCTGCTCATTGTTCTTCAATGTGCTGCTCATTGTCCTTCAATGTGCTGCTCATTATCCTTTAATGTGCTGCTCATCGTCCTTCAATGTGCTGCTCATTGTCCTTTAATCTGCTGCTCATAATCTGTTCTTACATGAGTAAAATATGCTTGAGAATGTTGCTAAATGCCAATCAAACAAGCCATTTCAGAATTATTATACAAAGATTTTTTAAATAATGTCATGTCCAGGAAAAAGTGCCAACTCTTATTTGAAAAATTTGAACACTCAAACCATTAGACTTGTGTTGGACAATCTTAAGGCTTTTTTCCAGCACCCGACTAATCTCACTTTAACCCATTCTCATCTTATGATGGGATTATTACATGTTTAGTTTTTGTCTTTTTTCCAGAATTGTTCAGAAAAGTTGTAAGGTTAAGAATTCCAGAGCAGCTCTTCACCCCTGGTTATACACAAGTAAGACATCGTCAAAAACAAAATGTCCGATTCCGTGACCCACATGAATCCACCAAGACCAACAACCGCCAGTGGATGGCAAAAAAACAGATTTTAGTGTGAGTACCAGTAGACCGTCGTTACATTTTAAAGTGAATTTTTCTCCTCTATCTGTTCATACAATGAATTTGCTTCCTTGTGAAATTTTGTGTGAAAGATTAAGCCGTGCTCTTTCTCTGAATGATAATCCCTTTTTTCTAATACAGAAGCAAACCTAAAGATACCAGAGGCACAGATAATCCGCTGTGGAAGGCAAAAGTTCCGACTGATGATGTATGGATTAGACTGTACTACCCCAAACAACCGTTACCGTTAGAAGAGATCATTACCAGGCATAGAGAGTATGCTGTGCCAGAAATATTAGACAGTGAAGACAGCCTTATATATGCTGATCTTACACTGACCATGACCACAGCTAAAAAGGTACATTTTGTAACAAGAATCTCTTAGAGAACCGGTACTATTTTTATAAGAATCTTTAAACTAACAAGAAATGTATTTTTTATATTTCACATGAATTATTATAGAGATTTCACAGAAATGTTTATTTCTGATACTAGCTGAGTAGCCTGGCAATGCCAGTTAAACATGTCAACAAGAAGGTGTTGTAAGCATTTGGTGTCAAAAAGGTCATGGCCGTTTTATTAATGTCACAATGGATAAATGTTCATTTAAAAGCACCACTATGTTGTGATGACAGAGGACCACCTTTCTAGGATTGAATTACCTCCCTTGTCATGCTTTGGAGACTCCCAGTAATGTGGCACATACATGTACCCCTTGTACCTTATGTTGTATTAAACTTCAACTTGTGAAACTTTCAGGTTACATAAAAAGGTGTGCACTGTAGTGGGTTGTTTAAAGCAACTAAAGACCAGTAGGTAAAAATTAAAATATATCTGTGTACAAGTTTGTTATGACAGGTCTTTAGCGCCTCAGTTAATATTCAACAAGGGTGTTGTAACTGTTCAGCCTACAGGCACAGTGGCTCATGGCTGTATTCTTCTTCTTTCAGACAAAGTTTTTGTCTCAAGTAAAAAGTGTAGCTCATATTCCTCATGCATTTGATGATCAACAACAGAAACGATGCATTGTATTTACTGAGGTAAGAATTCTGTGTGTTTGACTCAATGTTAGTACTTAGATCGATCAGGAATGATATGGCAGAGGGGGGGGGGGGGAGCACCTGGTTTCCCTGGTGATGTCAGGGCCAGGGGGCAACATGAAGCTGATCTCTTTGCGATGTCTGTGTACATGTATTGAGTCCTCTATTTGTCATGTTTATTCTTTCTTTGCTGCCAGTGGCATTAATTTGAGGGTGGTTTCCATCACCCATTGGCCTGACACACCGCCATGTGAGTGAAATAATTCAGGCATTAAACCCCAATCAAATAAAAAGATAAGCAGATAAAAAAAATACACAAGATTTACTCTTTTAGTTTAGATTCGGTAGAAATTGCAGATTTTAGGTAAATTTCAAGTTATTTAGAATTTCATTTATTTTTAATACTAGTACAAAGTTGGGCTAATAGATTTCCACCAACAGAAAATGAATGAAGATACTTTCATAAGCCTATAAAGTTCATCTAAAAATATATGCTATGATCTTTTGGTTTAATAACATGCAGAATCCTGATCTTCAAAATCGTGCCATGGAACTTGGAGCTATTGATGCGGGTGGGAAAGACCTTCTACAAAGGGTATGTATCACTGTATCATTCAAGAGCCTGTATCAACAAAAATCAAACAGAAGACATTTTTCACAAATCTAGGTTTCTCATCTTTCGAGACATAGATAATGCCCCCTGAACTAATTATTTCTACTGTCAAAGACAACTTCATTTTGTCCCCCAACGCATCAGTGGAAAAGGAACTTGGAAATGAATTTCCTTATGGTAAAAGATCAGTAATTTTTCAAGGGAGATAATTAAGTCTCTTTTAGACTTCCACACATTTAGAATAGTTGCCAATGTATTTAACCATATTCATGAAGTTTTGCTGGAGGTTAGTTTATTGTTCACAGTTTTGACTTGTTTAAGCTATTTGAAGTTTGATATAAATTACATCAGGGTGTTTTCCTTCTAATTTTGTTTCTCAGAGAGATTTTTTTTCTCTCTCTTTGAAGTAGTTGTGTATATCAGTGTACATGAATTACACAAGTTTACTCTATCACCACCTGAATAACACCTCAACATATAAGAGAAACAACTCCACAGTGGGAAGCTTAATGTGCTTTGATTAATCCCATCTCAACACCCTTTTCAATTAATCCACAGTATGCTCACTGAAACCCTAAATTAATTGGAATTTCTAAATAATTGTTTTGTCATCATAAAGTTTGAATATTTAACTAAATAAAGTTACTTAAACAAATTTAGTTTGTTTTTAGCCAAAAGGATCAAGCAAAATGTTGAAATATTTGCCATGCGCGGATAGTTAGAGCTTAATGTGCCCTTGCAATATTTTCCATGAGTTGATGGTCTGAGCTTACTGTGTCCTTTAGATTTTTCCCTTGGGTGGATGGTCGGAGCTTACTGTGCCCTGGAGATATTTCCCATGGGTAGATGGTCTGAGGTTACTGTGCCCTTGAGATATTTCCCATGGGTAAATGGTCTGAAGTTACTGTGCCCTTGAAATATTTCCCATGGGTTGATGGTCTGAGCTTACTGTGCCCTTAAGATATTTCCAATGAGTTGATGGTCTGAGATTACTGTGCCCTTGAGATATTTCCCATGGGTAGATGGTCGGAGGTTACTGTGCCCTTGGGATATTTCCAATAAGTTGATGGTCTGAGATTACTGTGCCCTTGAGATATTTCCCATGGGTAGATGGTCGAATGTTACTGTGCCCTGGAGATACTTCCCATGGGTAGATGGTCTGAGATTACTGTACCCTTGAGATATTTCCCTTGGGTAGATGGTCAGAGGTTACTGTGCCCTTGAGCTATTTCCCATGAGTTGATGGTTTGAGGTGACTGTGCCCTTGAGATATTTCCCATGAGTTGATGGTCTGAGGTAACTGTGCCCTTGAGATATTTCCCATGAGTTGATGGTCAGCGTTTACTGTACTCTGGTGCTATCATGGATGAAGAGCGACAAAAACGTGATCTGTGTAGTGTTGTCTGGTATTGTGAAGCTTTATTTTACATCCTGTGGGTATTTAAGTGCCATTGCAACTGGTTTCCTATAATACGACTAACATAGGCTTAACAATGATATAAAACCTCAAAACAAATTGACTTTTATTTATCTTTTAAGTATCATGCCATTATCGTCTTCAAGATAAAGTTAAAACACTAAAAAAAACATACTTCACCTGACGTGTGAAAAGTAAAAAAATGATTTCACGAGATGTTATCAACTTATGTTTTAGTTGTTGGAAGAGAAATTACTACTCGATGAGTTTGAGTTCGTTCTCTGTACTCCTGAAATTTTAACTCAATTATTACCAGTGAGAAATATGCTGAAGGATAGATTCCCATTAAAACAAAAAGGTAAGGGAATAATTTATCATGTATAGATCTCTTTACAATAAATAAATGCTGAATAGACAGGATGGTACACTGTCACAGTCAACCATTTACAAAAATAAAATTAAAAAGTAACCAAATTTGAGGAAAGCTAGCAATATTAGTTTTACTGCTGTCAGCTTAACAAGAAAACTGTATTAAAATAATAGCTTTCTTATATCTTCACGAAATAGAGAATAAAATGTGCATGTGTATTTCAGTAATTTGTATTAGTAAAGCACTCCGTTTGAGGGGAGCCTCTATGGCCTTGGGCTTTCAGAGCTAAGGAGAGACAGGAACCCGATGGTTTGTGATGTCTTTGTACTGCTTCTAGGAATTGTTAAGTCATGTGATTGTTTGTTGTGGCAGGTAGTTGGGAGACCGCTTCCTGTTGTCCTCGCGCTCTCAGAGCTATGGGATAACACAAAGTCCATTTGTTTCTGTGGGTGTCCTGTTTTGTTTGTTAATGGTGTGAGAGTGATTTCCCCATGTGAGTGAAATAACCTTGACATTTAACCCCAATCTAACAAACAAATGTACTCATTGACATACCCTTAGAATATTAATATTTCCATAACTCTATATATGTTAACATTGACTATGTCATCAATCATCCACCAGGCAACCTGTCCACTGATGTAGAAGGAATGCTGTCACGATTTGGAAAAGGAATCAGTTATAAATCACAAAAAATTTCAAATGAGATCGCAAGACTTCAAGTTCCCTTTGGACAGGTAAAATCTTTCCTCCTAGTCACTTTTATCATGGCTCGCAGTTAATTAATATAATTTGGAGCATATGTCTGCCTTTTAACGGACAGCATGGGTCTCTCCTGAAAATGAAACTTGATGGGATGGACATTTGAAAATCAGTTAGTTTGTTTCTATTATGGATAACGCTTTATGCAAGCTTCACGCTATTGTGTATGTTGGCATATTGTTCTTTTTGTATTGTTATATATATTGAATACTTTTTTTTATTTTCAGTTAAACATGCCTGTGGAACATTTACTGGAGAATTTTCAAGAAATTGTCAAATCTGTCCAGTCTCACAGACCTGTTAATTTAGGTATGTTTCTAGAGGATTTAATATTGATAACAGCCGTGTATTCCTGTTAATTTACGTATGTTTCTAGAGGTTTTAATATTGATGACAGCTGTCTATTCCTGTTAATTTAGGTAGGTTTCTAGAGGTTTTAATATTGATAACAGCTGTGTATTCCTGTTAATTTAGGTAGGTTTCTAGAGGATTTAATATTGATGACAGCTGTGTATTCCTGTTAATTTAGGTAGGTTTCTTGAGGATTTAATATTGATAACAGCTGTGTATTCCTGTTAATTTAGGTAGGTTTCTAGAGGTTTTAATATTGATAACAGATGTGTATTCCTGTTAATTTAGGTAGGTTTCTAGAGGTTTTAATATTGATAACAGCTGTCTATTCCTGTTATTTTAGGTATGTT
>JAVFBX010241416.1:0-10402 GCA_034783855.1 Mopalia kennerleyi | reverse complement strand
ATTCCGCAACGAAACTATACCTAGAAGTGAACAGTACTGTACATGGAATATCTTTTCAAAATATGTTAGCATCAAGTTTGAAGTATCCATTTTGTAACGTTATATGAGCATGTGGCAGTTTGCTAACAGTCCATGATAATCTCAATCTGAAAGGATTTCATTATTATTGGATAAATACCAGCTGATCCCAGAGCTATTCCTGATCAAAAAGTTATTTCCAACTCTCAATCCGTCTGAAGAGATATAATATCATGTTGTAAATCAACACTGTCCAATTACCACAATATGTCAATTATGTCTGGACAGAAAGAAATGAGACTCATCACACCATATATACTGTATAAATGGCATCTTCCCGTGTGGTTTAAAAACGTCAAATTGCTAACAATTGATAGGAGCCAAACCTGAAAGATTTTTGTTTTGTGTGTTAATAATAACATGATGGAACGTAGTTCTGCGGGGTGTCATTAGGGGTATTGCAAATAAAAAACAATGAGAGTTTGTTTTGTCAATTTTTATTTTTAACTGACGCAGCGACAAGATGTTTTCTCATTTTACTACCATAAATTATTATTACACAGGAAATCAACAGTCCCAGGTGATTCAAACTCGTAATAGTTAGGGGAAGACAAGAAAATAATTATGTTTTTTTTTTTTTTCGTCCAGAACAGGACTATGCTACACAGCTTTATGGGGTCAGATCAAGGTCAGCTTAATCTTAGCTACAAACTTTTACAATGTTATTGTGTAAATTAGTCTATTTTTGTTGTCCCATCTTGAACTTTGAACTTGTAGGCTTTGTTTCTCTGCACTGTTTCTTTGGAATAAAATTTGTCAGGGGTATTGTACTTATATATATATATAGCCATTCCAATTCACATGAACAAGTTTGATTGTGTGCTATTTGCACAGGTTACTGTTATTTGATTTTTAAAAAAATATCTCTAATAGTAATTAAATAAGACATGGTTATGAACTTCACATCACTGTTCAATAATAATCAAGTTCATGAACATCAAAGCAGACTCCTATAAAATTAGCTCAAAAATAAACTTCCAACGCGCTGTGTTTCTTAGGAATAAAATATCTCTGGGGTATCTGTATCTGGTCATTCCAGTTCACATGAACAAGTTTGATTGTATGCTATTTGCACAGGTTACTGTTATTCAATTTTTTTAAAAGTATTGCTTGTCCAGTAATAAAATAGGGCATTGTTATCAATTTCAATACAACATTCTCAATAACAGTTAAGTACTTCAAAGCAGACTGCTATTAAATTAGCTTACACAAATAAGTTCCATCGCAAGGAAAATTTCTTAAGGGAAAGAAAATTAATATTAGTTGTGAAGAGAGATTGACAAGAGAAAATATATTTGTAATTTAAGGAGAACTGAGTTAATTGAAAAGCTGGGTTGCAATGTGTCGCCCAGTTAACCCTAGGGGTTCGTCATAAAATAGCTGGAAGTAGATAAGGTCAGTGCCCAAGGTGAAGGGTAATGTAACACGTGTCTGCTGTGATGGAATTAAACAATATCTAGCCAGACTGTGTCAAAATCAATCAATTTACCACGATTACAAAATCTGTGTGATTTGGAGGATACAATATAATAGAAATGTCTCATTTTTATTGTTGATGGTTGTTTTGACCTCACCCACCATGCGATCTGTGCATCCAGGGGCGCACATGCACACAAAATGTTCAATAGGTGATGTACCCCAGCTAACCACTGACACAGAGAGCAGCTTGAGACACCAGCTGACTCCTGATCCCATTCATCTGACCCAACTGATTGATTGAGTACAGAATCTTAGTTAAAAATGTAATCTTCGTCTAGTAACTTTAGTTCATATAGGTTATGAAATTATCACATAATGGACATTTATGATAGTAAAGCCTCCACCACGATCAGGGTCAACTTTTATTACTGTTCACATTGTTTTGTTTTTCCAACGAATACAAGCTGGTGCTTTCTGAGGTGGGGTTTTTTTGTGATGACATTGGCAAAAAAATTAAAGCATTAAATTTTCAAGTATCTACTTTGTCTTACACTTACAGGAAAATCTTATAGCATTTTTGGACAAAATTTGCAGTACACTATCTCCCAGCATACAAACAAGTGCCCCCTTATTATTACAAATATTGCAAGACATCAACCAATCAAAGAGCTACAGGCAAAAACAGATATAATGAGACCCTGTGAAAAACAGCTGTGTTATCTGAAGACTCTGTTCACAGACATGTTTACAGCTCTGTGTTTCTTTGTCAACAGCATTTATAAGATTTCAAAATTTCAACTAAACCTTGAGATAAGCCGCTCTGACTATAGTGGTATTTGTACTGCTTCAAAGGTTTCTTTTTTCTTTTCCATAACAAAATCTAGATTAAATCTCTTTTGAATATGTCATTGTGACCTTCTTGAGGTTCTCAAAACGATTCCGCCTGAGGCTCAGTTCAGAGGTTGCTCCTAACTGTATTTTATATTTTGTAAACTTTGTAAAAGTGTAAATGTTGCCTGATTTCACATGTGTCATCCAACATTGTTTCAGCTCACAGATAAATCTGGTCACATTAGGATTTGAATAAGAATTATGTGTACTTTCCTCTCAACAAAAATTGGCTTTAGAATTATTACCTGCATTATATTTGCCCGATGCCAGCAACAAACATGACCTGATCCATATATACCTATATCTGTTATCAAAGACCCTATATTTGGTCAACTTCAACTGTGAAACAAAGGTAGCAATATACACATCTGTAGTGATCTGGAGACGCATCAAATTAGACAAATTAAATAAACTTATTTGCACAGTTTCTAGAAATAACCCTGTTATATTTACATGGGACTTTGGATTATTTTTAATCATAGGTAATTTCCATATGAGAGAAATTCAGGCAAACATAACATAGCTACTCTTCCCCATCAGTAAACACTCATTTGAATTTCTAATCCCCTTTAAATACAACTTTTCTCTAGGAGAATGTTTCAAATCGTTCTTTCTGTTTACATAACTAACAGACATACAGTATTTGTGGTGGTTCTATTAGGCAGTCAATTAAGTCATCCCGTCTGTGATTCCCGTCTGCCCACGAGCTACCACACAGCTAATGGATTTCCTTTGACAGTCAATGTACCTTAAGATTCTTGTCTGAATTTACCATATTCAGTCCAGAAAAAAGTTTCCTTTTATGAAGGTGTAGTCTGAATGACTATACATTGTATCATGATTATCCTGTCTTGTCAGCAAACACTTTAAAACACCCCTTTCTGTAGGGTAAAGTTTTTTTAGGCTATGTTATATATTGGAAATGAGGAGAGCAAATCAAATACAGCAACTTTTTTAAATCCCAAATGATCTTCTGCACTTAAACTCACAAAGGAAACATATGTTGTAAATGTTTGATTAACTGTAATGGTCACAATTTCTTTGGGTTCCTTCCATTACCTTAAGTAAATTTGCGCATACAGGAGTGTATACAATTTCAATAAGTGATGGACTCCAGCTAACCATGGTCACAAAGAACAGCAAAGAAACTCCAGCTAACCACCAACCACATTCACCTGACCTGTCCAATTGATTCATTGATGGATTGTTTTATCACAGATAATTTAATTTCTGCTCAGTTCAGTTTATTTATTTCATTTTACTCATATACAACCTCTGATTCCAACAAGCACACTTTCTACATTGTCCAAAATACAGAAATTTCACTGTTGTCACAGAATGAGATTGATGACATATATACTCTGCCCATCAGAATGTGATATTGATATCTAAATTTGAAAGGTTAAAGGTGAAATACTTTCAGGAAGTTAAATGATGTTATTTGTAAACAGACAGAACTATTAGCAAGGTCATGATAAAAATAACTAAAGCTGATGACAAGAAAAACTCTTTGAAACTGTCTTCAACATGATTTTGCTGGTTTATTTTGATCACACATCAGACAAGGTATATTGATACTAGTTGGAAAATCTACAAGTTTTCACAGCTGGGTTTACGGATGAGTTCATAGAAATGACAGTTACACAATAGACTAGATCATACTTCAATTTAACACTGAACAGCTCAAATCAGATTGCTTTAAGGGCACCTGTTCTGACCAGGTGTTTGAACCAATGGTTCTAATCATCAGTCAGATACATGGATGTCAAATTGAATCTCTCTGGAAATACACTTCATACAGTCTTTTCAGCAGAGACTTGAAATGACAGCTACACAGAAGAGGATACATTTTCATGAGGCGCAACTTCAATTTAATATGAGATTGTGTAACAGAGACAATTACCTTTTCCCCTCAAGGTAAATGACAAACTCTCCCAGGTCGCAATTCTATTATGTCATTTTAAATGAGTAGAACTGTCATCTCTCTTGCATACTTCAGTTTCCAATAAGATAGTCCGCTTTAAATACAGACTGTTTTTATCTATTCATCTTTAGTATTTTCTCTCTCTCAAACATACTTCAACAATTCAAACTTCCCCATCACAGTTCAGATTGATTATAAAACTTGTTTGTCTTTTCATTAATTGATTCTTACACTACTTCAGTCTAAAATGTCCTAGAATCTACTTTAGTGCCCCACATTAAACATAGACTAGAGAAGAAATGTTGACATTATGGACATTTATGATAGTAAAGCCTCCAACATGATCAGGGTAAAATGTTTAGCCTGTTCACATTGTTTTTCTGTTTTTCCAACAAATGCAAGTTGGTGCTTTCTGAGGGATGTCATGAAATTAAAGTCATTAAACTACCAAGCAGGTGAAAATGAAATAGTATTTAAAGTTTGGTTATTCTACTAATATTATTAAGGTCTGCTTTGGTCAAATGGGAGCCATAAATCAGGACATTTTGAAGGGAGGGGGCATTCTACAGTCACCATAGCTGTTAGTTAGATCAAAATAACCATACATCAGAGATGTTGTATTGATTTTCTCTGGGCCTAAATAACGTGATGGGACAGTGTCTTCAGCAGACGTCGTTGAAATGACAGCAACATAGGGGACGCAACTTTGTAAAGAAGCTTGACTAGACTTCAATAAAACATCTGATAACTTAAAATTGGCTTGCTTTACCCCTCAAGGCACCAATCATACAATTCCTCTGGCCTCTGTTCAATTCCCTAATTCTGAATGAGTAGATCTGTCAACTTTAGCCTTCAGTCCTTCAGACAACTCGAGATTTCTATTATGATCATCAATAAGTTAACTATCCACTGTTTTTAATCAAATGATTTATTGATTCCTGCTCTAACTTCAGTCTAAAATGTCACAAATTCCACTCAAATTCAAGGTTTTCTGCATCATAAATGAGTTGGAAGTTTGGTTATTATGCTGATATGACTAGGGTCTACTTTGGTCAAATGACAGGTTTTAATAAGAACATGTGTTTGAGGGGGTGGGGGGATACTACATTACCCCTGAAGGCACCAGTCATATGATTCCCCTGGCCTCTGTTCAATTCCCTAATTCTGAATGAGTAGATCTGTCAACTTTAGCCTCCAGTCCTTCAGACAACTTGAGATTTCTATTATGATGACTTCATTAACTATTCACTGTTTTTCATCAAACGATTTATTGGTTCCGTCTTAAATGTCACAAATTCCACTCAAATTCAAGGTATACTGTATATAAAATTAAAAATTAGAGTTTATCTTTGATCGCTTATCCCATGAATGTTAATCTGTTGCCAGGAAACCAAGCTTTTAGCCAATATAACAATTTGTTTTAGCTAATGTTTTGAATCTACCCAAGATCATACTGATAAGGTACACATTTCGTGAATAAGGTAAACCAAAAAAACACTGAATTGTTTTTTTCATCTTGTTCATAATGTGTACATGGATAGAACTAGCACAACCATTTTTCATTTTTGTTTTCTTTTGACATTTAAATTTAGCAAGTAATTAAATTATGTCAGCCTTTTACTAGCTTGTGAAGACCTGTTTACTACTCAAAGACTATTCTCAGACAATTATCAGTATCTTCTTTCCTGTGTAAATTTCCTTACATATAGCTAGCTTGGATAGAACTAACACAGCCATTTTTCATTTTTGTTTTCTTTTGACATTTAAATTTAGCAAGTAATTAAATTATGTCAACCTTTTACTTACTCAACGACTTTGTGTAAATTTCAAATTTTGTCCACAATAAAAGAATCTCAGAAGTTAAACATTTTACAGGATGCAGACAAAAATTAAAACCTCTCATTGCCTTTTATGTTACAGTTTTTTTGTAGATTCGGAATTGTGGAGAATTTTACTTGCATTAGTTACTTTTGGACAAGATTTCATACATTGTACAAGAAACATTATGCATACAACTTACATCAGAAAAATCAGGTTGTTTTAAGTTATTTTATGTTTTATACTTTTCAAACTAAACTGTCTGAGTATCTGCTCTGATCATGATGCCTTGTGCGTTTTCTTAATTAATTTTCAAAAAAATGTATATTTTTGAATAACATATTTACTGTTACTCAATTTGTGTTAAGGTTAAATTCTTAACAGAGCTCAAGAAAGACCCGAAAAAAGTTTTAACTGGAAAATTCCCTTGTCAATCTTTTCCTGTAAACTTGTTTTCAGTCAGGACACCTTTTTAACCCCCATCTGTTGAAGAGCTCTTAAAATATTGGACATGACACCAGTTCATTTGATAACCAAAAACCATGATGGTAATTTGCTCAGAAAGGAAACTTGGAAATTGTTCTGCTTTCAAACTGAATTATGTCAAAATGATTTACCCCTGAATAAGGAAATGACACTTCATTTGGTGAATTTTCAAATTGCATTAAGAATAGAATGTGGCAGTTTAAAAAAATTGACACAGTATTGACAATTAATATCAATTTTATTCATTGCCTTTTGAAAAAAAGCTTCCAGTAAGCAAGGTTTTTAAATTTTTTAGTCAGCGAACTGTTGAATCTGTTTTTATTCTGTCAACATCCATTTATGAGAACTACTTCTATGGATTTTCTCAACTTAATAAAAAAAATTGTGGAAGTAAATGGAAGAGAGAGTGACAAATTTTAAGTTCCACCTGATCAACGTTCAGTTTATTATGAAAACAACAACAAAGGCACCCAATTCCCTGATGAATATGGTTCTAAATGACAGGGGTAACCAATGCTTTAAGGGTATTTTAAATATATATGACGACAGTGTACTTAACAATAATTGACACTAGTACAACCATAACATGTAAAGTGTTATGATAATGTTTAAAGTAAAGAGAGCATTCCTATACTCTCTAAACAAACTGCCCTAATACAAGAGGAGATAACTCATGCCTTTAATGGCAATCTGAGATCTCCTAGCTTAATAAAAAGTACATAGTGAAGGCTATCAGTTTTCATAACACTATTTCAATCAGCAACTTTAATAAAAGGAAAATTACTCACAGCATGCAAACTTCACACATTTAACAAACTTTAAGAGCAGGGATATCAATTTTCACTGATTTCATACGTATCCTATATATAATATTTATTACATACATTTTGCTAAAAGGTGTAATATGACACAAGGAGTTTGGTCAAGCAATAAATGGAAACTGAAACTAATAAATTGTCCAATAGCATGTTCTGTACCCATTTACTTCACCAGTCTGCCTTATTCTACATAGAGATTTTGTATGGTTTATTTATATAACACCTTCAACTGAGAATGTAAAAGTATGACATAATGAGTTACGTTACAAAAACCAATAAATAGAAATCCAACCAATACAAAGAGACGGGTAGCGTGCGAAGTACCTGTTAATTTACGTTCTGCGAGTCACCTTATTTGATTGTCTGAGACTAGATGGAATAGACAACATGTCACACTGTATTCTATGATATATATATTGGACATGCGATAGTTATGAAAAAAAAATCTGATTAAGCACAGGAAAATCTTTATTGTAAATTATAGAAGATATGGCAAACTTTAGCAAGAAACTTCCCACAAATCTCATTATTACTGAGTGCAGAGACAAAATGTCACTTTTAGTGTGGCAGACATCAACCTGTACTCGTATGTATGACATCTAAAGGAAAACTAAGCTGTAAGTTTGTCACATCAGTGCCAATACTGTATGTCCGTCATGTAAGACAAAACATGAATTTTGGGGCTACTGTGTACAGTAAAACTAACCCTAATAAAATACCAAACATAGCTCTTAAATTGAATCCTATATTACATGGTACAAATGTCAGTGGTTTATCTAATACTAAACCCAGGTCCAAAATAAAACATAGGAAAAAAAAGCATGAAATAGATTAATTATTAAATAAACAGAACCAGACAATAATGTAATAAGTTAATGAATTTTAAGTCACTTATGGCAAGAATAATCTGTGAAATTTGATAAAACATGTGGTGGAATAATTTAACTCAGTTACAACTACATCAAATCCTTAATGTAAATCAGAAAATACTGTCACTGTCAGGAAACCAAAGCATGCCATGGAATAATTTCTTTAAATTTTACCAAAAATTCTCATTTATTTATCACGTAACTGTGTGTATTTATCTTAATTAAATAAAATTTGGCCAAGGAAATTATACAATGAAAGTTGAAAAACATATGACAAAAAATTATTTGATATTTTAATGTGATCTGCGAAAGTGGCAGAAGAAAAAGGGTACAATTTCTTGGTCATCATCTGTCAGCAAGGACAACTAACTGATCAAATTTCAAAAGCTAATTCACAGGAAAACAGACTGTGTTAGGAAATAATATTACATTAGGCTTTTTAAAATGAATCAAAATAATTATAGACCATGATTCATTAAATTTTTGGTTTCCATATTTTACGCATTAAGTACCTCATCCAAATGCTTCAGCAGGTGCTTTATAAACAGTTAATAAACAAAGTCAGCAATTTATACTATTTCTACAATTGTGGCATTAAATTACATTAAAAAAAATAATGTATACTAGTATTACATATTAAATTCCCAATGTGCAGTAAATGGATGCATGCATAAGCAGTTAAAAGATTTTTTGTTGACATTTAGAACACTACCTTAAATCAACTCAAATTTCATCCATGACAAATTTGAACATTTTTGTTTGTTGTGACAATATTAAAGCATGTAATGGAACAAATTTATGTTTTATGGCAAATGTTGATGCTTTCTTACTGACAAATTCATCTTAGAACTGTCTCTCAGACAGAATTTCCAAGTCCATTAAGTAGCTTCACAAATAGTAATTTTATGGACGAATTTGAGGTGATGTAGGGGTTTTTCTGGTCCAAACATAATATGAAAAAATTAAAATGAAATTTTCTAAACTTAAACATTAACACACGAACTGCAATATCTAAATCCACCCTGGAAAACACAACGTATTGTGAGATGAACAAATGCTTGGAGAGGATTCCCCTTTTTTTGGCCTTTTTTCTTGGAATAAAACTAACAAAACACTCCACCAATCAGAATTGCAGCAAAGTTGGTTAACACCAATGTGAATGTGCCTACATGTATCTTCTTGTTTCGTGTGAAACTTTAGATTTGACAATATTTTGAAAAGAAACACAGATAAGAAAGGAAATGAACTGTCAATTTGTTTTTACAAAATGTCATTTTGTACAGGCAGATGTAAAGTTGGAATCCCTATAAGAGAAGATTACATTGAGAGATAAAACTGTGCAAACAGGGATCTGTTTTCTCAAATGGCAAATGTTGAGGAAATAACATGAGAAGAAAGCATGACAAGAGTTAATATTCATTTTTAAATTTAACCAAAATCAAAGACAAAATCATAAAACCTAAACATCATAAATCAAAATTGTACACAATTCTGTTTTTAATGAAACCACAGCAAACATTGACTAAGATGAAAGTCAAAAATGTGCCAAACAATAATTGTTTATCAAACTGGTTTGGTTTCTTGATTAAGAGAATTTTTAATATCCTAACATTTGTTTTAGAAGTTTGGCGTCCAATCTTCCTGGTTATTTCAAGTGCTTTATTGGCAGATTAAAAAAAGAATTTTTTGAAGCATCACATTGACAATTTTCTATGTAAATTATTAAGAAACTTAAATTTCAAATATGTTTTATTTTACAAATTTATTCCCAAGTCTCTCCTTTTAATAAAAATTGTCAAAAAATCAAACTCAAAATTGGTGTTTCCTCAAGAGAATAATTTAATAAAGTTTTACATGTGACAAAAGAAACAATGAACATGTATAACTGATATTATGAAAGACAGCATGGAAAAACAAAGGCAATCCTTGAGGTACTGTCTTATGACATATTTTCTACAGACAAAATGTCGTTTTGGTTTTTGATAATTAATTAATGGATAAAAATCGATTTAAAATAGTTCAAAATGTATCTCATTTGATTGGTCAGAAACTTGATGATGTATGTGTATGGGGAAGATGTCATTGTGAATCCCTATACC
>JAVFBX010241405.1:0-10403 GCA_034783855.1 Mopalia kennerleyi | reverse complement strand
TTATTGATCGGAGACAAAATCAATTATACAAAACAGGTGTGAAAATGGAAGAGCCGATACCCCGAGAGACTCTTCGCAATTACCCTTAGGGCTGAAACACATCTTAAAACAGAAGGTCCGATGACCTGAGTAGAATATACAAGACGTGTTATATCGTGACTGGTGTACAGAAAACTATCGTCTCAATTCCGTGGTAAAACAAGACAGGGTCCGTTGTCAAGTGTCTTTAACACTTTTACAGCTTATCACCTTTTATTTACATGCTGAACTTTAGAATGGGCCTCTCCTAAAATTAATTGAATACGGTATAAGCCCCTGCGCGCCACCAAGTGTACCTTTTGACTGCTTCCTTTATCTGCGATACATTTCTCCCGTCGCCTGGGCTTAGCAATGTTAACAATCGATTAAAGTATCAATGGAGATCATTATTAGTCATAATAAACACGTTGCCAAAGGTAACATTTGGAAATTATGTCAGTGATTACCTCAATATCGTTTCAAGTAAATTTTATAAGTAAGTAGTATTTCATCAAAATTACGAATGTTTTGAAAACAATGATTGACAAATAAGTTGATGCTGAAATAAAGCAAAGCGTACGATCGCATATTAAAATAAATAATTTACCCATTTGAAGTTCTTCGATGTCCGCATAGTCATAAAGCTAAAGCGCCTGAGAGAGTTGTTTTCATCCATTGACAAATCAGTAGTTTCCCACCGAAGAATCTGGTATGGAAATATATACAAGACGCTTAAGCTGCTTAAAAAACATCCTTTTTTATTTTTAAAACAATCCCTTGATAAAGTGTTTTATTCGTTAACACACGACTTGGACATTTAACTGTTAAATTCGATACATTGATTGTCGTATTACTTTGTAAGAACAATAAAGTATGCTTGATTAAGTATTGAATAAATCTTAGCTCCTTTACCATTCAATGTATGGTTAGATGACATGAAGTTGAACAAAATTGGAGGTTGTATTGAGTCCGTGATCAAAACAGTTCAATTTAAGCAATGCGGGTGATAAAATAAGACAAATGTTAACATGTGTCTACTTGTCACTGTATCAGGCCAGCGTCGGATTATACACTCCCATATATCTGAGGTCTATGTAGGCCTACAAGCTGATGAAATAACACAGTTAAAGAGAGTTTGATATTTCGGAATCACCCCCAAGGGACTTTCACCTTTCCAGGAAGTGTGCGTCAACTTGCCGTCTCATAATATAATAAGTGTAAGCTTATTTACAAGGCACGGAGCGCATATTAACATCAACGACTGATTGGAGGGTAAAATGCGTGGAAACTCCAAACAACAAAGCTTTGTCTCTGCTTAGGGAACAAGAGTTGTAGAGTTGAAAGCCAACTTGCTCTTTACTATTCTTCATACTAGTATTTCCTGAGTAAATGGGTTCATAACACCGTAGCATTACTTTGCTGATTTCGTATTTTCAAGATTGCAATAGTTATCTTTGACCAAAATCGCGACACCAATTACATTACCAAATTCATTACAATAACCCTGTGCCAAAGTGCGGTTTGTTTGCACCGTAGCAGCGCCTTAACGTAGCCCGGGTGAAGAAATAATTTTTCAGCATATCAAAAAGTTTCACAATTAATGGTTGAGATGGCGTCAATAACTGTTGGCGTACCGACCGTGAACCAATCATGCAACCAATGTATCAATCAACCGATCAACGAATCAATCAGTCCATCATTTATTCATCCAATCCATCAATCAGTCCATCCATCCATGGTAATGACCTCTAATATGGTGTATAAAGTATTGTTAAAATATATTCAGCATGGGTTAGGAATACATCATTAATAGATTCTAAGCAAACCTGACCAGGTACTATAATCCTTTACGATCTTTGGTGTCATGATAACTAATAGCACATATTAAACTTTTGAGTAATATAGCCAGATTGTCAAACTCATTCTTTCGGTTCACAATAGTCCTGATATGGTAATGAAGATGTCTCCAACTAATTTATGTCCAATAACAAGAACACTTTTAGCGGTTTACCGTTACAAAATACATCGGGTGTTTGCATGATTGAGGCCCGAGTTACGGAGGAAGTACCAAAGCTGGATTGAAAAACAATTCAAGAAGGATGCAAACAATGAACACAACAGTATATCCATTTAATATTATATTAGGACAAATAAAGCAACCTTGAAGTAGTACGCTTGAACAGGAAATTCTGTCCTGCCTTTACCATTTGGCAGTACTGAGATTGGTAACGTAAATACTAAATTTACTGGACTGTTGGAGGGTTTGACGACCTGCCAGACAGTATTTGCCGGTGACATGTGAGGCTTTTGAGTGCTATTCGTTGTGCTGGAATTACCAGATCACTCTCTCAAGAGTTTGGTGGTGTTTGAGATATAGAAATCTTGAGTACACCAACTTGCCACTGGCCAGACACAGTGACCATGAAACATGTGCGAATACGTGGACACTGGACCAGCCACCAAGTTAAAGGTTGACATATTAAACACCGGCCGAGATCTCAGAGCCATATTTAAAAAATATGAATTTTACCTAATTAGGTCCACTTGATGTATTTGCTCTCACCACTAAATCAAACATTGTCCCGTTATATTTATTTATCCATGTGAGATATTTTAGACAAGGCCGTTTACAGTTTTTAATTGAATTCAATCTGAATTATAGCGATTTAAATTATCACCATCTGGTATGATTTGATTTAAGGAGCCACTTTTGAAATATTTCACCCACGGGTTTCAGTATCCTTGGCTGAAAGGACAATTTGATATTGCGACACAGATTTTGTTTTTCGCTGCAACATAAAATATTTCACAAATGTGCTTAAAAAGGTCAATCGAGAGCCAAAGTTCTGGTTGTTACGTTAACCGAGATTTCGGGAATGCTGACTTTTCTCCACAAACTCAAGCAGGTGACAGCTGATATGGATCATCTGAAATTGCAGTTCAGAATTACACACAATCTAATAACACCTCGGTCAACATTCTCCACACACCAAACTTTATCTTATTGGATTAAAGAAACACATAAACCATATAGCTGTTAACTTTGACAAAAATATATATGGGAAACTGACAAAAACGCACAAAAAATGGCGCAAAAAAGAGACAGAAAAAACTGTTGGTATTATTCCGAGCTTTTATGCCGCTATGGTCGCCACATATTTTGAGAGTAATGCACTGGTACCCAGTTCCTCTTTACCATCGTGCTTGATAAGCTATAGTTCGGTTACCTCGACAGTGATTTGCTTGTTATTTGTCGTTAATTACCCAGGACAATACGTATGGCAATTCTTTCGTGTTTTCCGTTGATTCAATACATTTGTTAAAAACTAATATTTGGTTTGAACATCGTACTTAAGGGTAATTTACTCATATGATAACGTGCCAGTCCAATGGTTGAAGGGAACCACCATCGAAGTCACTAACAACAACAACAAGTGACACGACAAGTCTATCACAAAACGCAACACAAACACAGCACAAATCGCTAACCGCTCGCTGTTCCAGTACGCACACCTTATAGAATGATCTTGCTTTGACGGAAACGCTATGATGACCCCAATACCACAAGTCATAAAGGACCACGGCCATTGTACAATGTCCACCTGTTTCCAAACCACTGCCCGCTTTTCAGATTCTGTTATAGCTAATTTAATAAATTCTGTTAGAAACAAATCGCGACCTATGGAATTCCATATGATACCATGTAATATTTAAAAGATGATACGTATGCAAAAACACTGATACAGAACGGTGGCTTACTTGGCAAGAATAAATAACCTTATAAACATTTCATGCGTGTATCAGTCATTGACCGTGACCTCAGTGATGCCCTAAATTCGACCTGAGCTGATATCATCATACATATAGCTTAAACTACGACTCACCGATAATCGTTTTTACTCTCGTCCCCCCCGGGAGACAATTGTCTGTTAAAAGTACAGATGGGTTTGATTGGTCTCGGGTTTGTTCAATGGCTTTTTGTCTTGTCGCTTGCAGTATTATTCTTGGCATCATTTCCATATACCCTTTTTGTGATTCCCAAGGGTTTCAATACTATTACCTGAGCTGTGAAAAGCTATCTTGGGTCCCACAATGTCACCACCTTGGTGAAATAAAACAATGATTTTTCTTTAAGCAAGAATGTAGATGAATCTTGTTAACATGTTACTACTGTTGCCAATCATGCAAGCGCAACTTTTGCACATGGCTTACATTAATAACTCGATAGCGTTCTCGGAGACAATAGCGCACACGTTTATACTTTTGTGTTGGCATCCCCCTTTTCTATCTCAACCATATGTTTTTGAACCAAGCGAAAAGTTATTTGAACCCTTTTCTGTACGAAGAACATGTTCCAAAATATTGCACTTAATCAATTTAATGAATAATACACTCTAAGAAAATATGGTTCTAAAAGGGTTCTTCACGAGTCAATGAGGTTCTTCAAAGAACCGTTTTGATGGTAAATGGTTCTTCAGCAAACCAAAGGCTCTTTGTGGGATGAAAAGGTTCTTTGTGGAAGAAAAGGGTTCTTTGCATGGCGGAAAGGTTCTTTATGACGGAAAATGGTTCTTCAATGAAAACTAAAACGAGTCTTCAAAAGTCACGTGGAAATTCCGCGTTCCATCTTCCATTTTGTGCTTAAAAAAGAAGTATTTTTCGACAGAATACTGCATTTATACAAACTTTCTGGTGACTCACTCAATGCTGCACATGATTCCTTCATACATGAAGTTATAAACTTGCTGAAATCTTAAACCCATACGCATTAAATAAAGTTATTCTCTTTTGCTCACACCCTAAGCAACACAATAGGTATGGGTAACATATTGTGAAATAGAGGATTAGGATTCAATACCGACCAGACTCTTCTAGAGGGTTATGTTCCCCAGGTCGGGAATTGAATTTCTAAAAAGATCCTATTGGCGATCAATTCTGCTTATGTTAACAGCAGTTCGCCATCATCTTTGCATTTTTTCGAGCCCTGCAGTGGTGAGTAATTTGTTTTCTTTACGAACAATCATTAAAGGTTTAAAATAATATATTGAACGAACTATAGTATAAAAGGTTCTTCAAAGAACCATATATTTCCAAAGTTCTTCTTTGACGAACCATTTTAACATGGTTCTTTGAAGAACTTATAAAGGTTCGCAATATGATCCACTCTGAAGAACCTTTATAGGTTCTATCTAGAACCATTTTTTCTTAGAGTGTACATTGGCAAAAACATTTTCATTTAAACTAAATTTGACTGCACAACAGCTCTAGTTGGCCAGAAAACTATGAATTTCAATGAAATATTAAAATTGAAATTTATGTTGATAAAGACGTCATACCAGTGACACGTCGTAGAATCTATGTACACCAATATCGTTATTGACGCAGGACTCCGTTCTGTTAAAACGCTTTCGGTCGGTTTCCCGATCGCTGTCGTCAGACCAATGAGACATTGAAACTAAGAAGGCCCAGCCTCAACTTTAATTCCATTATTATGGCAGAGTGGAAACATGAAACCGAGGCTCATGGATTAAAACTTAAAACCTTGTATCCATTGGGTTTCAATTGGGAACCAGGTACCGGGTCTAAGAAAGAAATAATTCCATTTGTATTCCAGTATGACCAGCCTAGCACGGAGTTTGCTGGGCCTTCGTAAGAATATCAAAAACTTGTACCTACATATATATTCTTCTCTCACAACGACCTATTATAGCGTACAAGAGAAACAAAAATCTAAAGGACCTACTGGTTTCTGCAAAACTTCTCTCTGTATAGGACAGGTTGTAATACTCATTTCTGTAACGGATATATTGATTGGTCAATTTATATATCTCTGAAATACCAGTTTGTAGACTGATGTATTCCTAGCCCATACCGAATGTCTTGTTGGCTACATATTTAACAATACTTAATAAACCATGTAGACGGCCATATCTTCTGTCGGACCAGTCTCGGGGTGTCTGTATGTTACTCATAACACACCTCAGATTAAGATCTAGTTAGAAACTGGAGATGATATATGTATTCAAAGTATTTTAGATCCCTTTGCCGGTGTGATTGGTGTCTAGAAACATATACACAAAACGGGAATCAATTGTATTCTAGCCATAGTGTCACGGATTTTATTCATGCAAGATAAACACAAATCGAAATGATCTATACTCCTGAACTAACTGAGAATTCATATGCATATATAGCCTAACGGCAATTAGTTATGAAGTTCCTATCTACAAATGCTTACCCGTGAGTCTATTTACAGCTCCTGTGTCCTTGAAATCATATAGATTTCCAAAAAACAACCACCATAGTAATCAATAGCGTATACACGCTTTCTATTATGGTAATCCGAACAAATTGTGTCAATAAATCAGGATAAAAACACATGCATGTGACAAAATCTACCCAACAGCAGCCATTTGTCACCGCCTCAATTTAAAAGTAGACTCGTCCGAGAGTGACGTAACGAAACTTTCGGGCCAGTTTACTTTCAAATTGAGGCGGTGACAAATGGCTGCTGTTTGGTTGATTTTGTCACTTCCGGTTTGTAATATTTTAATTACTGACTTAATTTTAATAAGATCTTTGATCTGAGGGTTGTTATGTTACTAGAATGGTATTTAAAAACGATCAAAACCCATTGTAAAATCGCGTGCCTTCTCCTTTAAGCAGAGGTAAAAATTAATTCATCTTGTACCAGACAACTTCGCTTTATTGGTTGATTCGCAGATTCTGTTTGTACTTTCCTCTTCCTGTCGCATGTCTGTTGAGAGTTACACACCTTCCACTTGTTTTGCATCTTCTGTTTGGTTATTTTGTTTCCGTGACAAATGTCTGTTCTTTAAACTTACACAATTCTTTGTTTAAATGTTCAGTTATTGTGCATAAACGTGTCTTTGTATGAGATTATGCGCAAGAGAGTACGATTTTATTTACATAAGAGTCCTTGCTAATTAATCACGTATGTTTAAGAAAACTGACATATTGATGTTCATTCAATTAATAATTGCTTCTGGCCAGTTTCCAACAGCGAGATTCTCAGGTTTCCTCTCGTTCTGCCTGCAGATATCCGTTTTTTTGGTCAGCTGCATGTTGATATGTACTAACATTTGTTAGATTCAACCCATTGTTTATTTACACTGTTTCTTTTCGGTGATGCTGTAAAAAGTTTAATATCGTTTTTATGTGGTAACAGATGGTATTTTGTGTCCGATGTTATAGCATTGCTAAGCAAGGATTCTCTGTTCATAACCACGAACGGCTGCGAACGGTCCACCTGAATGAAGACCTGATGGCTGAAAACAGTAAGAAACCTAAACCAGCAGGAACACGATGGAGCTATAACCAAAACTCTTCAACCCAGACGAAAGTTTCTGGGCTACATTATGACGTTCAGGATAACCCTCCCCTACATATCGTTACATTGATAGGATTTCAGGTGAGTTTGTCGTTTACCCTTGTTATTTCTCACTCACATAGCAAAATGCGATTTGCATCAAATCTAGATTCGAGTCGAAAATTTCATACTACCACCTTTTAAAAATTACATCAGCAAATATTGTGCTTTTAATTCCTTATCACCTACCTCTTAGGCGACCATCGTCGACTGAAAATTCAGTCGATGATGGTCACCTATCTTCAGTCGATGATGGTCACCTATCTTCAGTCGATGATGATGGTCGCCTATCTTCAGTCGATAATGTTCGCCGATCTTCAGTCGATTATGATGGCCTATCTTCAGTGGATGATGGTCGCCTGTCTTCAGTGGATGATGGTCGCCTATTTTCCGTCGATGATGGTCACCTGTCTTCGGTCGATGATGGTCGCCTGTATTCAGGCCATAATGGTCGTCCATTGTACGTGTGAACGAATGGGATGCGTTAATCATCAGCAGTGGTTATGTCTGTTGCTGTTATGAATTCACCGATACATAGATCTGGGATTTCCATGGATACAAATTTGAATCCAGCAATTTTTGCGATAATATCATAATAATTATTATAATAACTCAGGACAATTTTATGGATGAACAAGTTCTTTATTATATTGGAGCTGACGTTTCGTTGGAGATACTCCCAACTTTATCAAAGCAATGTACAAACTTAACAAGAGTGAGGATATTTATACATCATATTAGTTTATATAAAGCATATCAGTTGGATTCAAATTAAACGAGGATTGATCTTGAAACACTGAATTAAAGAAAACGTCTGAAAAATTAAACAAACCTGAAAAACAAATTTACAAAAGGGAAAATATAATGTCCTTTTTTTCCACCAAAAGTGTATCGCTTTCAGCAGTTCAGTGTTTTGATAGCTGTCTTGTAAATAAAGTGAGAATAATTGTAATAAAAACATCAGTAATAATAAAGTCCGTAATTATTCTTCAAGTGCCAAAATCAGCCTGAGCTCATGAGGTTAGGTATAGATGTAGGAATCCCCAATAAAAATGATATGGATTGGCATTTGACCTACTTAAACGGTATTCGGATTAAGGGATGATGAGAAAAGGGGAATAAACCTTGCATTATTTGCAGTGATTTGTAACATCGATAACTAGCGAAAAAATAGGGCGGCTGTTATATACATGTTGCCTTGACACTTTGAACGGCGCAATTTATCTTACAAAGTTCTTCAGTAACCATTTGTTATGCAGAAATCTCATCCAGCAGGCGATTTTGGCCCTGAACTGAGTGACGAAAATACTACAATACAGGATCGCGTAGATGAGTTACACTTGAATTTGACGTATTTATCTTGGCTCGTACACATTTTCAGTTATAGTTAATAATTATAGTATTATCTGCATTTAATATAAGGGAATACAAATAAAGATGTCTTGTTGTTCCTATATACATATAAATCTGACGCTTTCGAAATATCTGTAGGTTACCCAAAACAGCTCGGGACTAAGATTTCTTTAGAAAGATGTCTGTGGGAGTTAACCTAGAACATGAGATGATTCATCCATTTTTTTTTTTTTTACATTTTTTTTATTATTGTTACAATATTCATAAAATCATTGTTATAACAGGTATAGTTACTAGCTTACATAGTAATGTATTTTACAGATGTATCAATATGTAAATATTCAATATAAACATTCGTATATAGCTATTGGTAGTAATGTTGATAATACATAAATGGGTGAAAAGATAGACAATACATCGTAATCTCAGAACAGAGCTCGCCATCTTTGCCAAAGCGCATTAAACTTTTCTATATTATTATTTTTTAAGTGAATATATTTTTCTATTCTTAAATATTGGTAGATTTTTAACTGTAGCTCTTGGAATGAGAGATGTTTATCTTGACACCTCTTTGAATAAATATAATATCTAGTAATAAGCAACACCATATTTACTGGTATGAAAAAGTCTGTGGATTTAGGTTTACCTAAAATGCAGTCAGTTTCTGTTAAATTTAGACTGATTCCTACATTATCATATATCCACTTATTGAGAGCCTCCCAGAGTAGGGTGATCACGGGACATTTGCTAAATAGATGTTCAATCGTTTCACTTTTATGACCGCGATGTATTCCAACAATAATAATTGGCACTAGCACAACCAAGATGCGGAGCGTTTTCATAATGTTGGAAAGTTAATTTTCTTCCAGTGCTAAGTAAAGACCGCATTAAAACTCTTCAAACAAACTATCCTTAGCCAGAGGCCTGTATTCCAACAATAATTGACACTGGCACAACCAAGATGTGGAGCGTGTTCATAATCTTGAAAATTTAATCTTCCTTCAGTGCTTAGTAAAGACAGCAATGCTACTCTTCAAACAAACTATCCTTAGCCAGAGGGCAATAAATTACCGGAGACAAGCTTCTAAATAGATCTTAATTCGTGTATATAGTTTGTTGTATATATTTCTAAAAAGCAATCACACTGGCACAGGGATGTAAATTAATTAATATCGACGAATCATCTTATGTTTTAGATTAACTCAGAGACAAGTTTCTTAATAAACTTTAATCTCGAGTTGTTTTATGGGGAACCTACAGACATCTCGAGAGAAGGTAAATGATTATTAATATGGTGTATAAAGTATTGTTAAAAATGTTGCGCACAAGATATTCGGCATGGGTTAGAAAAATATAAGTAAAAAAACAAATTAGCATTTCAGAGATATAGAGATTAACCAATAAATATGTATTTTAAAGAGAATGAGTGTTACAACCTATCTGGTACAGAGGGACGTTTCGTCTTAACCAGTAGGTCCTTTAGATTTGTGTATGCTATAATGGGTCTTTGTGAGAGATAATGTTTATTAATTTTAGTTATACTAAAGTTTTAATAAACTACACTGAAAAAATATTCCTTAACATGTTAAGGAAAAAGTTAAGGAATATTCCTCCAATAAAGCACCAGCGGAATATTCCATAA